>OMLB01004200.1:12412-26659 GCA_900302555.1 Myripristis jacobus
ACAGAAAATATACCTCGACACTAGGAAAACTATATATCTTTCAAAAAAGGAACAAAATAAATAAGGCGATCAAAACAAAGAATATAAGGGGAAAAAACACCTTTGCTTACCCTATGAGAAAGAAAAAATATCTATAGACCTTTCACCATTAGACCTTTGCAGAGACTATGTGTATAATGAAATAACTCTCTCTCTAAATAGACATATACTCATAATGTATAATTCTAAGTATAATTTCCATGCAGCAGTCCCTGATGGCCCTGCACTGGGTGGCAGAGACTGTCAGATGTTGATTCAGCAGCCTTATGGAAAACATTTTAATACATATGATACATAATTCAGCGTATATGTATATATAGAATAAAAAATCAGTTGCTATTTAGACAGTGACTGACTGGTAGAGATACCACACAGATGATAACTTACTAAGAGCAGGGCAGCCAGTGTGTGGCTGTCGTTTGTAGTGTGTCTGAGCGTATGGAGACACTTCTCCAAAACGTCCCTCTGTGTATCAGTCAGGCCTCCTCCTCCTCTGTCCCTCTCTGACTCTCCTCCTCCTCCTGCCTGCTCCTCTCCTTCTGCCGCGGGGACCTCGGTGATGCTGCTCTCAGACATTACGACCTCCTTTACCCGCAATTAAGAGAGAAAACAAAAGGAAAACAATCCAAAGAGGAAAATCCAAAACGAAGGACATGTCTTCAATTAAAAATATGCCATTTTACCTCACTGGACAGCTGTGATGGGATAAGATTAGCTAATTCAGTCCTTAATTTGCATTTTCGTTGGCTGATTTTTTTCTTAGCAATGAATTCTCCTACTGTTAGACAGCATGCCAGGGATTCAATGGACTAAACATGTAAAAAAAAAAAAAAAAAAAAAACAACTCACCGACCAGACAGACCTGCACAACGCACACCACACGCGAGCACTTCCCGGAAGTAAGTTGTCAAAACAAGGATGCGAGGGACCAATCAAAGTGATAGAAAAATGTCTGTAGGCCAATCACAGCAGCGCTCTTTGGACTGCCGCGGCGCCATTTTGGTCCATGTTCTTGTAGAGTGAAAGGACCTTCGTATTTTTCTTTATGGCTAAAATTATACCAACACAGTCATGTTAAAGCTTAAAAAGTGTCTGTCGCTACTAAGAGGCAAGAAATGCACCTGGACACTGAGGTAGAGCAATGTGCTGAAACTGCCAGCAGGTGGCGCTAAGTGGAAGGACCCAGCTGCATGAATTATTATTTTTTTTTACATCCGTGTGAAGGTGCAGTGTCTAGAGTCAGAACGATCTAAACCTAAATAACCAAACAATATCAGTTTTATTTTACTTTACGACATTTCACCACGTATGTACTCAGATTTTTTTTTACGTTTGTATCCTCCCTCTAAATAAATAAATAACGTCCAGACATTTTTTTTTTACCTTTATTTGATTTAATTCAGGCCAAGCACATTAAGCATAGTTGCATACATTTTCCATCAGAGAAGATTTTGTAAATATACAGTATAAAAATAATATGTAAATAAATTACAATGAACAAGTAACAAAAAGTAGGGAAAAGAAAGGAAGGAAGCTAACTAACTAATTGGAGTAAATTTGAAATGTCTAAATAATTTAATAGTTTTTGTCAATTTGCAATTTCTGAGTTTCAAATTTTTAGGTGTAGTCAAACATGTTTTAAAAATCGCAATTGTTCAAAATGTAAAGGGGGGTATTATTACGCCGACATAATATTTAGCCAAGATAATAATCATATTAATTATATAAGTTTCGTTTGTCGAAAAATTATGACTGTTAACATGAGTAATATATCAATCTTTGTTAGTAGCTGATGAAATCTTTGAGAAATTATTCTGTAAGTCGAACCAAGAAGAAATACGGTGAAAACAATCCAGCAAGACATGTTCATGTTCAATAGTTTCCCCAGCATATTTGCAAAAGACGCATCTGCTGTTTTGAGTTGAGAAGAATTTAGAAATATTAGCTTTACCTGTGCAAAACGTGTTTATTTTATTTCATTTTATTTTGAAACGCTGGCCTGCCGGAAGTGCTATTCTTCCATTCTTAACCGCCGTGTCGGTCCTGCCCACCTCACAGTCAGGCTCACCGTCAGCTGTGCAAGCGAAATGAATACTGACCTAAATACTGCCAAAGGAAAGACAACGACGACGTGCCACGGCAGCCGACTGAAAGACGAGTTTTATAAATGTAAGTTCGTTCACGTCTTTCTTAAATAGCGACGTAAAAACACCCAGAAAATGAGCCGTTTCTGCTCGCTTTGGCGGAGGAGAGATGCCAACAGCTGTTAGCTTCAAGGTGCCTGTTTGATTATACAGGTGAAATATCGCACGACGCTGCCACCCAACCTCTCCCATGTCAGTGTTTACGAGCTTTGTTTATCATATAGCAACAAATCAACGATATTATCAGTGTCACGTCGATCCAGGCATCAGTATTTATGAATGTTATGACAGCTAGGAGTGCAGCGGACTGCGCAAGCTTGGCTCACAACGACTACCACCAGTGAGAGCCAGCGAGGCTTTCAGAGATAAGTAGCCTACAGGGGTTATGGGCCTATTCAATTATCTGACAGCCAGAGAGAGAAACGTCCCGTAAGCCAGCATGCCCGTAATAATAAAGCCTGACTCTTGCTGTCAAGCTGGTAAGCTGCATAACGCACGAGGAGCCCACCATTTTGGATGAAACGCCTGCGAAAGATATATCATCCCAGCAGCTGCACTGTATACCCTGCCTGTTTTTAATTGACAGTCAATAATTCAGGGGCTGAAGCATATATCATCATCATATCGCTGTGTGGACATGAACATGCGCGATATTAATGCCTCAAAAGGCAACTTTATGGACAATAGCAAATTTGGGTTTATGGTTATCCTATGAGGCAGTGATTGGGCTGTTCTGATCGGTAAAATACTTTGTGAAGTAGCTGCATTTGGCATAAATATCGTGGAGTTTTGCCCTTATTCACTCACTGATTCATTGGTTTGCACTTGTCATCGCCATGAGGAAAAGTCTATTTAATGTTTCTATAAAAAGCTCCCACTTTAGTGACCTAACATGTGTCCCTTGTAGTGATCGTGACCTCACCGTGCTGCATGGTGTTTTTATCTCTTATTTATAGGGGCGTTTATTTATTTATTTGTTTGTTTATTTTGTGTTGTAGCTGTATTGTCAGATGCATCCTAGGATTGCAGCAATTTTTTTTTCACCCGGATGTTGGTCATTGTGGTTGCCATTGCGTAAGAAGAGATAAATATTTATTCTGTTGATTTGCAGGGGACTCTGCTGGGTGGAAAGAGCTATTTGCCTTGCCCTAATTTCCTTCAGTGACTGCATGTGGGACCTGTGTTGTGTAAATTGAGATTAAAAACAAGCTCCACGGACCCGTCTGCCCACAACCCAGCACGGCACCGACAAGTGAGCCTCTGACTGCCGCAACTCAAGGAGAGGAGGAGAAGGAGGAGGAGGAGGGAGAGAGCAAACTTGTCCACCCGGATGTAACGGGGTTTGGGTCACTGATATCCTTATTGTGCGGAACTTTACTCTCAAGGGAAAATTCGCCTTTGGAAAGTCCACAATGGCCGAGCTGTCATCAGCCCAGGTGACTGAGCGCACCTGAGCTTTGACTCCGCCGCTGCCGCACCGAGTCTCCAGTAGCCAGTGGGCATTTTACTACGCAGCCACATAACAGCGAAATCCTCTTGCAACTTTCACAGGGATTAAAAAAAAAACCCAACGAATCCCTCGCGTTTTTTCGTCAGGGGTATTTTTACTCGCGAGTGCTTTTTTTGGTGGCCTACTTGGGAGAAGAAAACAAGCGGCCAGGGGACAGATGTCTGTTTGTTGGTTTTGGGGCTGACTCAACTGTTGATCATTAGAGGGAGGCTGTGCGCAGGAATGCGGATCCAGACGATGAGACATAACGTGCAGGTTTGTCCAAGGAGTTCATTTCATGTAAATTAATCTTTCTCGATGAGTGAATGGCTTCATTTGCAAGTGAGAGATCCATAATTTGAATAATACCCAACGAGAAATGACAGAACTGATGTGCATTTGTTGCTAGATAATAAAACCTAATCTATGTCGATCTCCTGTAGCATTGGCCAAGTTTTTGACTATCTTTAACCTTTCACTTACATAGCAGCAACTTGCTGTATTTTTTTTTACATGCTTATCAATGAGCATCTTATTTGACCCCCTCCCTTTCAGAATAGATATATAATGTGCAGTAATGCAGACCCTCATACTCTCACCTAATTAATTTATGACGCTCTGCACGTGGTCTGCTTCTCATGAACAGATTAGCAGTGCAGATGCTTATGAAAGTTGCACGCTTTAAGTCATTTCCTTGTGTTCCACTGTGGTGAGATGCTGTGCAGAAGAGCTCTGCTGACGTGTTGAACACAATGTCCCAGGACCAGAACCACTCTCCTTTTTTTTTCACCCCCGTCATTCTCTCTTCTCTGCTGCAAGAACGTGTTTGAGAATTATATGAGGGGGAAAAATGAGGTAGGGCTGTTCTCCTCGGGCTAGTTGCATGCATGCATACCACACCTCATTAATCAGCTCTGCGGAAGCATTATATCACCTGCCAGCACAGAATTTACCTGAATATCTGAAAGCAACAGGTTTGTGTTGGATGTGCAGCATGTTCACTCTCAGATGAGTTCAGTCTGCATCATGCTCTTTTTTTGTGAACTCATAGCTTAATCTTCACTTTCTGATCTGTCATGAAAGGTTTTATGAACTGGTTTAAGTGTGCATGATTTATCACTTTTAGAAAGTATATTTATTACTTTTTTGATCTTTACATCTGGACCACTTCAGGCCAGAGGAACCGTGAAATAAGAGAGTCACATATCACTCTCCCTGGAGGCAATGAGAAAGAGGCATTCAGCATTTGGAGTCTTGACCTCTTGAATGGTACAAACCATTGAGGCTTTCATCATCATGTTTTCCATGATCATCTGCAGTCATCAGGTCCATATGTTATAAACATGTAATTTTAAATCAGATGTCCCTAAATTCCATTTCCATCCTTTGCTCTCCGAGCAGAATATATCTAGCTGAAGTGAGAGCATGTACTTCCACAAGTTTTCAGGCTGATACATTACAGGCTATTCATATTCCTCAGAGTGCTGGTCTAAAGAGCCGAAGCGGCACAGTCTGTCTGTCTGTCCATTAATAAATTCATGTAGAGAAGAAAAATTGATGAGAACACCTAAATTATCCATCCTTGGGTCCTGTAATTATCGTCAAATCATCCGTGTGTTACATCATTTCTTCTCTCTCTCTCTCTCTTTCCTCCCATTCAGAGTTGTGTCTGAGCAGCTCAGGCTGTGAAGGGCCCACAGACGGCCATGGTGAATCTCTTCTCCAGCGTGCTGGTGTTGACCTGTCTTCACCCCTCACCTCACCGCACCTCCCTGCCCACCTAACTCCTCGCTCCGGCTCTCTCTTCATATCCCTCTCTTCCGCCACCTGAGGGGTATTGCACGAAGCAGGTTAGCCAGATAACTTTAAAAAGTGTTAGTGAATATCTTCTGAAAATTTTGTCTATCATTAGAGACCATCATCATTATCCCAAACCGTACACTCTCGTTAGATTCAAATCACAATCAGTGGTATATAGCATAATTTTTTCCACAGTTATCTTGCTAAATATCTAATCCTGGTTTGTGGAATTCCCTCCTGGTCCAAAGACAGGTAAATAGGTTTTTTTCAGTTGTAGTTATTTGTTGATTTTGTTGTGTTTGGTAATTGGCAGTTTACGTGAGGGAGAAATCTACCTTACAGTTTGTAGAACGAGTGTAGCTGGTCAGCTGGGTTGGACAGGGTGTGTCTTTATTTATTGATTTATTTTTTGTATGGGGTGGGAGCCCGAGATTGCTTGAATGGCTTCAGATGTAAATTGTTTGAGGACCTGATGTCGTCCCCACAGTTATGAAAAATCCCTTCAAATCTGCTTTTGTTTCAGTAATCTCGTGTCCATGGGGTGTGTACCTTTGGCCTAACAGATTGAATGTTATATGATTTAAAAATGTATTTTATTTTTTGGTTTTTAAACCACGTCACAAGACAATGTTTCATTCAGGACTTTTACCCCAAAATTTTATATCCATTAAATAAACACATACTGTAATGCATGACTATCCTTTCTCTACTGTAATGGAAAAAACCCTAATTACTGAAACATTATTTATTAAAAAAAAAACATAGACAAAAAAGTCCACATGAATTGTGACTGATTTGATTCAAAGAATTTCATATTGATTCAGGCTGAACAATTCATTCTGTTCTTTTCTTGTAGCCGATCGATGGAGTTGAATCAGCAGAATTTACCATTTACGCAATGAATGAATCATTACACCCTTAGGTTCCTCTGTGATTTTTCCTTTTTTAAACACTGGTGGTATTGCGTGAATCAGGTGCTGTTGCTGTGCATATCCCACTTTTGGCTCTCATATGGTTTGTAGTGCTAAAACTGCTCCTGTTTGGTTATTTCACATAGCATTGATAGACTGAGTGAATCTAGAGGAAATAATTTAGGTGTGCTAACATACACTTGTGTTGTCCTGCCAGGTCCTCGGTTCGTGTGGAAAATGTCCTATGCACACCACAAGCTGCTCACCTGGAGCCTACCTCACTTCGTCGCCCTATCACTGGCCTACCTCTGGTGCTTGGCCCCTCCCACAGGTAAAATAGACACCCTCAAGTCAAACTAAATGTATTGACAGAGAACTGATAAGGAAGCTCACATCTTTACCCAGTAAACAGCCAGCACTCATCTGCACAGTAGGTTCACACGCCTTTGATTACCCAGGGTGTGTGTTCATCCTCCTTGGAATTGATTGTTTCAGGGTGTTTACTGTCCTTTTTAATCAGAAACAGGGAGCCTGATTACTGTCGGCGCCCCTGCTGTGAGTCTCTTTTACTGAGTGAGCGCCTGATGCCACTGACTGCTGGGTTACAATGTGAGAAGGGACAATAGACTCTCTGTGTGTTAGATGCAGAGTGTGTGTGTATGTGTGGGAGCAGAAGAAGAGAGAGAAGAGGAGTGGGATGACTAAACCGAAGCCAAAGGATCCTTTCTCAAACATAAACTGTAGTGCTTTTGTATGTGTGCGGCTGGTCTGGTTCAAAGACTCAAGTTACACTGACTCGCCTGCATCCCATAATGCATCAGCCTTGACTGTCCTGTTGCTATGGTAACAACAGCTATGGGGATAGCGCCGTGCTGCGATGGTCGGATGAACTCACTGCCTTTGTGCTTGCGTTTGCTCTAGCCATCATAACAGGTGGTAGCTACTCAGCCAAGTCCTATCTAAAGCACACACTGAATTTTTAACTGCTGCTTTGACTAGGTAGGTTGAATAAAAGCATTTGCACTTACAGGACATGCACACACACACAGAGCGGTCTGAGCCATTGATAAGAGTCTGATACGTTCAGACTGGGAGGGCGGAGTGTGGTGCGTAGTGTGTACTGTGCTCTGGGTTTTAATCAGTGTCTTGTTTTGTCAGGGAAAAGCCAGACTTCCTGTCTGTGCTCTCTGACTTGGCCGACTGCTTAAACTGTGGCTGTGTGATGGGCCTTTCTGAGAAATGTTCACTCTGTTGTAAAAGCCTGATGAGGATGTGGATTTCACTTGTGAAGACAATGCCGGGAACTCACAATAATGCCTTGATTGATATAAACCAGAACAGTCCAGAAAAGGCTGTGAAAAGCTACCCTGTGGCAGATCCTTTCAGCGTTAGGCAGATCCTTTTTACCAAAACTCCACGCTTCTTCTAGGGAGACAAATCCATTTCCCTCAGCTGTTACCATTTGATTCACTTGTGTTGCGACCGCTTTTCCTCTTCTTGTTTCTGTTGCTAAGACATTTGACCCACTGGGAATCAAACTTGTGTCTCATGATGGTCAGTATGTCATTCTGAAATGGGGAACACTCACAGCATGTGTGTTCTTTCTGTGATATGTTGCGTCAAACATCCAGACTCTGAGCTGTCAGGTGACTGTCACTCAGTAGCCGCCTTTTCACTGTTTTGCCACTATGAGCAAGGGCTATCTTCGAGCCAGACTGTGTTTACGGCCTGATGTTAAGAACAAAAACCATGTTAGTTTCCACAGTCGCGCAGATAGCCCTGCAGTCTCGTCTTGTCCATGCAAGAGTGGGAAATGAGTGGTTAAAGTCTGCACACCTGTCACTAACTAACTACTGCCGAACTCCGCATCACAGGATTTTTCTTCTTTGGACGCCACTTTGTGTTGCATTGTGTGCCTCAACTGCCTTGTACTGAGACCTCAGTTTTTCGTTTTTTTGCAGACCAGTCCCGGTCTTTGTTCGGTAGGACCCCCACTGCTGGCAGCTCTGTCACTATATATTGTATAACATCCTCATTTCAGCAAACATCACTGATTTGATGTTGGACATTATCCTCTGCCCAGATAGTGAGCAGAGCTCTAATCCTTGTCCTTGTTTGACCAGTAGTACCGCTTGTTCGTCATTTTTCTTTTCTCCATTATTTTTCACATTCATCATGTCTTCCTTTACACAAAAAAGACGTTTTTTGTTTCTTTTAGTCAGACATAAGTTAAGGGATGTTATTTACCTTGACAGTTTCAGAGGTAACTTCCTCCTTCCTCAGAAAGCGTCAGTTGGACGCTTTCTGAGGAAGGAGGAAGAAAAGAAAAGAAAAGAAACAAAAAACATCTTTTTAGTGAGCTGTTGGTCTGACATCTGTACTTATCAGCTGCACCCGTCTCCCCATTTTTCACCCTTAACTCTGCCTCAGAGCTTGGTTAGCCTTGTCTTGCCCATGCATATTTGCTGGGTCATTAGCACCTACAAACTGGCCTCGACAGCCCCACCGAGGTGCCATCAAAGATAGGAGGTCACAATGGAAATGCAACTGGCCTTGACAAGCACGAGCACGCCCAGGTTTGGCATGACAGTGGAAAGCTGGCTGGTGTGTGATTCAGGGCTGTGGTTCAAACTGTTGCTTCTGTAGCTCAGCAGAAATTGAGCCATCACTCTCTTCTCCTTGCTTCTGTCCCCTTTTCCAGGTGTGTCAGCAGATCTCTGCCGAGTGAGCGGCGGGGTGCTGGGGATCCACTGGAGCAGCATCATCGGCCTCGGGTGGCACCCCCTGGCAAACGGAAGGGGCGGGGCAACATGCTGGGAGTCTTGCTGTTTGAAACCGAGCTGCAGCGCTGTGTGGAGCCTGGGCGGGCGCTGCGTGCTGCTCGGCTGCTCCCGCACGAGAGGCTGCCTCATTGCCTCCCTGCCTCAACCCCACCAGGAGTCCCTGGGCTTTCTCCAGCTGATTTCTAAGGTAGGACTGCCTTTGTCACTTCTAATCTTCTACTCTCTCAAGTATTTTTTGACTTTATTTTGCACTCTTAACCATTCATTTACCTTGTATCTACTTTCTGAAGTATTGTATTTATTTATTTATTTTCTCCCTTTTTACACCTTACTCTTTTTATTAATGCTTTTATTTTGCTATTTAGAGTTTTATCTGTTTTTTATTGGTCTTCGTTCTGCTGTTGGTGTTTCCTCATTGCAAATTGATGAGATTTATGGTAGCGTTATTATAGGAGATATTCTTTTATTGTTTTACTGTGTGAGGCACTCTGTATTTCATGTATTTGTATGAAAAGTGCTATATAAATTAAGTCTGACTGACTGATAGAGCCAAGTGATAGAGGAAGCAAAGTACATGTAATGAACCAGCAGCTTACACTGCTTAAACCATGATACCAGAAGCAGCTAAAACAGTTTGATGTGAAATAACAGAGGAAGATCTCAGTGTAGTTAGTGTGAGCAGCGATAGCCACCACAGCTGAAAAGAAAAAGAGAACAGAACAGAGAACCAGAGAGCAAGTGACCTCGGGAAGTGCGGTGCAAACACATCACAGCAACAAAGGCTTAGCCAGATATTTTGTAGGATTTACACTTAGACTGTTCCACCTTCCTCTGTTGTGGTTAGAGTCTGAAAGCACATTTTGAGCATGACTTCCACCAATTTGTTCTAGTATAATCAGTGTCGTGAATTCTGGAACAGCCTGTGTGCTGTATAGATTGTAACATTTAGAAAGTTTAATGATGATAGTTGTTTATGACTCTACTCTCAGGGTCCTGTCACACTGAGACAGAGAAAGGCCCGTCGAGCACAGCAGAAAGCAAACCACGGACTGCAAGAAGGACAGCACCACACCAGCACGGTAACTCAGCAGGAGTTAGGTTCAATGTTCAAGGTTGTCTCGCTGATCCTTACATTTTTCTGTATTTCTCAGATGCTGTTATCTAGAGAGACATGTAAAAACAATGAAACAAGCAGGCAGTATTTTCACCTGTCCACTGCCTTTGTATTAAGTGCCGCCCCCTCCACCCTTTGTGCCTTTGCATCAGCTGGTTAGTCAGGCAGTAAGGTGTTGCTAGATTTGTGTCTGATCCCCACTCAGGAGCAGAAGTGAAGTAAAAAATTGATCTAGTCTAAGCACTCCTCTCCTCTCCTCCCCTCCCTCCCTTTTCTGTTCCCTCGCCTTCCTTCCTTTCGTCTTCTCTTCCCTCCTTCTGCATTTAATCAAAAACAGTGGAATGAGCAAACATCAGAGGATACAGTATACCCATGGAAAAAATCATTCATATAGCAGCAAATTCTTTGGGCTTTTGTGGTCCTGTAAAGGAAGAAAATTGTGAGGGCCAGTGAGAGAATGCCCCCCCTCCATTTCTGCTCCTAAACCATTCCTTGTTATTCTGAACATCATTCAAGGCTCTCATTTTTACACCCTCCCTGCAGGGGGGCTCTGGAGGGGACACAGCTCACCCGACGCCGACAATACCCACCGCCATCTCACTCCCTTCAGCGGCCAACAGGAGCCTTAGCCAGGGGGCCAACGGGAGTGGAGACGGCGCCCCAGCTCATTCTCAGCAGAACTCAACGGCAGAGGACAGCCTTGATGCTGCTGTGTCTTCCAATAGCACCGATGTAAAACCCACCGCCACCTCCGCTCCTGACGTCACAACTTCTTCAACGCCGGCCGGTAAGCATGGTTCTGTCTGCAGAGGTTAGCTTTAGCTGCACAGCCAGCAGCCAGACATCTTTTACCTCTTTGTCTTAAATTAAATATCCCTAATTATTATATCAGATAACAGCACTGAAACGGTGACTTTCTAGGTCACCTCTTTCTTCAAATTGGTCAAAAGCTCAGCTTGTACTTTCATTTTCTACCTTTGCATGGCTTTAATGAGCAATCCAGATATGCAAAAGATCCTAGACTCTCACTGCTTGCCTGTAATGAAGTTGATATTTGAGAAAGTTTCATAGTGCCCTTTGGATACAAATTTTATGGTAGGCTGCACCAACGGCATGTTTAGCAAATGAAAACAAACTGTAATGTGAATGAGAGGTCAGGCAGAGGCTGTGCACTAGGAATGTGCTGATACATGCTGGGCTTCTGCAAACATGAATAACTTGTACTGTCGGTTTCACTGCCATTAAGGATGAATCGTTATTTATTAGGCAGTTGGCAGGGATTTTAAATGCTCACTGATGACAGAGCAAATACTGTCATCTCATGGATTTTCACCTCTTGATTGAACAGTAACCTGAGCTTGTTCACCTGAAAGCTCTGAAGTTTTACTGAGGTCAGTCTCCATTTATTAGGACTCGCATTTTTATTCTGACTCACATATACGCGTTGAAGCTGTAGAGCATCAAAACTTGAATATACTCACGCGTCTACAATTTGTTCATGCCTAATATGGGTGTGCCTGTGTGTCTATATGTGTTTGACTTAAAGAAGAATGCCAGGCCCCCACACCTTACTCTTACAACTTTAATCTGTAAAACTGCTTAAATTTATCCATTTATCTAATACATTTTCATCAAGTATAAGAATGACCCATTTGTGTAAAGTGTAAGTACAAACTCTCTGACCAGTGCCCTCATCTTATTGCCATGCCATCCTTCTCTTCTCTGGCAGTGAGGGAGCTGGTGGTGTCAGCAGGGGAGAGTGTGGAGGTCACGCTGCCCCGCAATGAGGTCGAACTCAACGCTTTCGTGGTCCCAGCAGAAAAGCCAGGTGGGTAAAACCCCTCACAAAGAACTGACCTTAATCCAAGAGCTGCCAAGTTGATGTTAGGTCACACTCTGGGTGAAAGATTGGCATATTAATAAACTTAACTATGCTACAGCACAAGTGAGGACCTAAGTGTTTTAAAATGAGTTTAATTGTTTTATTGATTAATGTTCTTTTTGTATGTCAAGTGCTGTGAATTGCCTTGCAGTATGAACCATGATGTTGAAATAAGATAACCTTGCCTTGCCTGGCAGTCTCAGGAAACAGCAACTGCAGTGACTACATGAATTTAGCCAGGAAATTAGCTCTTTTATCAGCTAGTAAGCTGCTAGGTCGCCAGCTGGTTTGAGGTCTACAAGTCACAGTTCCTCAGAAACCTGCCTAGGTAAAATTAGCACACAGTACAGTGTGGTTACACATGGTGGTTGAACTAGTTATGCCAGGTGTTGAGGTAGTACAGGCTTCTCCTCCCCTCAAATATATGGAAAAATTCAGTTAGTTATTTTTCATGTCTTGGAACGTAGCAGTTGGCACTAATGGGGAGTCATTGTAGTTGGAAGTCTGTTTTTAATTTTGCAGTCTAACTCTTATTCAATATGTTGTAATATTTGTGTGACAAGAGTAATGTTGAGCTATGGGGTGACATTTCTTGTTTGACAGTCATACTGCTGAATCATCCTTAGTGCACATCACACTGAACACCAGCCAGAGTCTTAGAATCCTGCCAAGAAATAAAAACCTGAAAAAAAAACACCCATTATATAGTTAATAAGTGGAATGCATCTCATAATATTGTTAAGCCCTTGATCCCTCCTCAAAATGCCCCAATGACACTTAAATCTCTCATCTGGAAATGATCCTTTATTAAACAGATTTTAATTAAATGCAAGAGCAGTTTTGTTCAGTGGTTTTATTCGCTTAATTGTGGTCTGTCTCTGCAGGGACGAACTATGCATTTGACTGGCGCCTGATAACTCATCCCAAAGATTACAGCGGAGAGATGGAGGGGAAGCACAGCAAGACACTCAAACTCAGCAAGGTACAGATAAGAATAATATGGCCTTTCACACTTTCACACTTGGCTAAAAACATGACGTGCACCTGAAACTGAGGCACACTGCTTCCTGTCTCAACCCGCACAATTTTTTTCTTACATCTGTCATTTTCTGCTGTGCTCTCTTGTTGCTCTCTCAGCTGACTGTCGGCCTGTATGAGTTTGAGGTGACAGTGGATGGAGATGGGGCGCATGGAGAAGGTTACGTCAACGTCACTGTCAAACCCGGTGAGGCCCAACATTCAGCACATCTAAAAATATCATGTCTTTTTGGTGCAAACAGACTTTTAGATCAGGCTACACAATGATGGTGAACATAATCCGAATTATTTTGTAACATGTTGTGATCATCATAATTAATCACATTTGTTGATATGAATGATGTGAGGAACCAAACTTTTAAATTGAACCTACACCTTTACTAAAAACATTCAAAATGAAAGGAGAAGTTTCAAATTTTTCAGTATACTATGATTATTAATTGCAGAAGCTACCATGCACATATACCTTTAAAAATGAGTTATACAGCCCTAGCCAATTAGATCATGTGACATTAAACTCTATCACTAATAATTAAGTTTTTTTTTAAGTTCCTGTGTTAGTGGTTGGATTCACACTGAGTCAGGCTTCACAAAAACATCATAGTGCTTATTTAATGACCTGACATTTTAAGTAATATGTAAGAGCACTGACTGAGCCTGTTAAACAGCATATCCTAAGTTAAATTTGAGGTGATACTACTTGTTGGAGACAATGGTAACAATGAGCAGCTCCTGGGTGTGAGTGTGTACACACCCCACTAAAACACTTCCCCAAGGTTGCTGCTTAAACAGAGCATGTATACAGTACAGGCCAAAAGTTTGGACACACCTTCTCATTCAATGCGTTTTCTTTATTTTCATGACTATTTACATTGTAGATTCTCACTGAAGGCATCAAAACTATTCAATGAACACATGTGGAGTTATGTACTTAACAAAAAAAGGTGAAATAACTGAAAACATGTTTTATATTCTACTTTCTTCAAAACAGCCACCCTTTGCTCTGATTACTGCTTTGCACACGCTTGGCATTCTCTCCATGAGCTT
>OMLB01004201.1:10443-53137 GCA_900302555.1 Myripristis jacobus
TACTGTTTTAGTACCTACTCGGCTGGGGTTCCAAGCGAGCTGAGTCGAGCCGAAAATGTGACGTCAACACCGTGAAGGCCACTGATTGGACAGGGAGTGACGACATATGAGAGCGAATCCTGCACGAAAACCAAACCCAGGTATTTAAAAAAAAAAAAACAACAGGCAACAGCGACCGTGCACATTGATCATCACAGAAGTTGGCAAAGTCGGAAAATGCACCGTCTTGCTATGACGGCTCCACCCACGGTGAGGTGCTACTCAATTGTAATGGAAAACCACCGAAACCGTGTTGAGGCAAGTAGAGTCGAGCCGAGTCAAGCCGAGTAGGTACTTGTGGAAAAACGCCATTAGTCTCTCCATTCACTTCTACAGTGCTGCAAAACAACCCCCAAGACACTTGTAGGGCATAATCAAACCTAAACAAAGTAATATGGTAATACAAAAAACAACAAGTACTGGTACCTTTTTTGTTTTGTGTAGCTACAATTATTTGTGAAAGTACTATCATATTTTTTCTTTGTGGCACAAGATTGTTATGCCATAAGTTTCCTGCATATGCAACCTGCCGGATATGTTTTTCAATTCAAATATGAAAATAAAGAGAAAACAGCATTTAATGGTACTGGGACTCGTTTTTTAGATTGGCATAACCTGCTTTGTTTGCGTTTGTTTTTGCCCTAAAAGTGTGATTTTGGGACCTGTTTTGTGGCACTATGCAAGTACATGGAGGGACACAAATACAATATGGTGGATTAGTAGAGCAGGGGGTCATGGAGCAGCTAATGAGGATTGTTCACCACCATATGGACTCATGTAAGACCAAGGTAGCCCAACACTAAATCAAAGTTCAGTTTTCCTTTAAGTTATGGTTTATCACTTCTTGTGAAAACATTTCGGCCTCCTCCTAGTCTCCATAACCGACACCAGAATATCCTTCGGGTAAGTTCAACAAATTTACTCTCAGGCTTCCTCTGACAAGATGTTGTATCACCCCTCTATTCAACAGAGAACTCAGTTTTTCTCGGGGCTGCATCCTGTGTCCTGACATTCCTAAAGGCCAGGGTTTGGGTTACACACGTTTGGTGTGAGAGTGTTTGGAGTGAACACAGATCTGCTCAAGGAGTCTTTTGTGCAGCATCTGGCAGAGGTATAGGCCTCTTATTTCACAGCAACCTTGGCCACAGGGAACTTAGTCGACTTTGTTGTGTTGAGCCTTTGATTTCAGGAGGAAGGGGAGGGACACACCCTGTCTCACACAAAGACTATCCTGCATACCACAATGAGTATTCTCTCTCTCTCTCTCTCTCTCTCTCTCTCTCTCGCTCTCTCTCTCTCTCTGTCTCTGTTAATCACTCATTCATTTCCCCTGCACACAGTCTTACCTCTGTCTTGTCTCCAAGGTGACAGGCCTACACATTCTGGCCTACATTCAGCACTACATACTATACATAGCTCTCCTTGATAGTGTACAGTGATTTATTACAAAGCTCTGACGTTGTAATCAAACATACTTCTGCTTTGGTCCGAGCTCAGCACAGCATATCAGTAGGATTTTCCGGAGGAGGGCTAACCTTTTTCCGTCCTCGCTCCCAGATTCCACTGCTGTTTGCCAGCTTTTGGAATAACCTGTGAGGTGCTTGAACACAAAGAGAATGGAAAGAGCCAGTGACCTCTACAGTCAGATAGGGGACACTTTAGAGCCTTAAAACTTAGAGAGAAAGTTTGAAAAGTGGGTGTCTGGCCATGTATTGGAATCTTTTAATCCTTGAAGTACTTTGGTATGAAACTTTCTGCAGAGGATTTAGCCTCTTAGCATGAATCGACTTGACTTCTGCTCCTGATCCTGGCTGTAGGTTTCTGAAAGAAGTGCTGTTTTTACTGTAGCTCTGGCATAAAGCAAATAAAAGTCAGATTTTCAAGCAAGAAGAGCTCATTGAGAAGGAGTTCTAGACCTCCATGGGGGAGAAACAAGGACGCTTACTGTCAGAGGGAGCAAGGCCAGGCCCCAGAGAGCAGTGGGCCCACAGCCAGACTGGAGTTTAGGAAAAAGGGGAGCAAAATCGTTGAATAGTGGACTTGTTCAATTTGCACTGTTGGTGGTGTGTGTGGTGCATATTTGTGTTTTATGCCTAAATTCTCACTGTGTATCCATGCATTCATAAGATGAAGACAGTGGACAGTTATTAAGAATCTAACAGCAACATTGTATGCATGTTTGGACTGCAAGTCGTTTTTGCACAGTATAAACCATATACACCACTGATGAATTCACATAAATCCTTCATAGCACACATGCTGTAGACACACTAGTACTGTGGCTACTGAGCAGGCAAACTCATCAACAGCTCTCTGCTTTCCTGCCTTCCTGGCCTGTCGGCGTATGTTTCCAAACATCCATGCAGTAATTTCCTGCAGCCCATGCCCACCGCTCTCCCCCACTAGTCTGCTGAAACGGAAGAATATGGTTCCCAGCCAGTGAATGGGACCCTTTGTGTAGCGCTGTAGGGCATTGCAGCTCAGTGGCTCTCAGATTATTGTGGACTATAGTGATCTCTCCTTTTTAAACTGTTCATGTGTGCTGGAAATTAAAACTGTGCTCTGTTAATGGCATAACCCATAGCAGGGGACCTTGGTTGGTTAGTCATCTATATGTATTGTCAGCATCATTAGTATTCATCAGATCAGCTCAAACTCCACGTGGGTTGACTCTTATATTCTGCGTTTCTGATGCACAATTTCGTTTGAGTAAGCATATGGTATAAGTATAAAGTTTACTTACAGGGGTCTTAAAGGTGTGGTTACTTGGTGTGGTGGTTTGCTCTGTATGTCCAGTTACACAAACCAATACTAGGGATTATTGTTATCTTTTTCATGTTTATTTCAATTCCAGTATAAATGGCTTGAAAACAACCTTAAAAAATCTTAAATTTAACTTGGGCACAATATCAATATTATATCAGTAGCATGATGTAAGACTAGATGTTGTCTGGGATTTTGTGTATTGTAATGTTATGCCGTAAGAATTGCTTTTCTGCCATAAAATTTCAGCCTTAAATGTGGGTTAACAAGGGAGGTGTTAGTGAGTTCACATATTTTAGGATTACTTCCCTCCAACAGGAATTAGCCAGAGCTGTTATGTATGTAATGCCACTCTTTTCTTAATCAAGGGGCAAAAAATGCCCCTGTGTTGTTATGTGTGCATTAATTATATGAATGAATGAAGAAACAATGGCTTTTGTGCACAATCAACAATAAAACTGTTGAATACCATTCAAAATGACCAATCCAGGGCCCAAAGATTAGTCATATGGTATTATAAAGCAACAAAACAAAACCAGTTGCTCATTGGATGCTTAGCTTCTTTAACTCTTCTGCCTATCCTCAGCCATTCATGCCCCTTGCAAACCTGCGCTGCTCTCCAGACGTCCACCACTTCCTGTGCCAGGCCTTTATCCCAGCATGCACCGAGGAGACCAAGGTGATCCGTCCATGCCGAGAGCAGTGTGAGGCTGTGCTCTTTGACTGCAGGAACGATATTTCTACCTTTGGCATCACCTGGCCCCCTGAGCTGCAGTGTGACAAGTAAGAAAGCACAACTTTGAACAGTCTACTAGAGACAGAGCAGTAGTTCTTGATCATACCATCAAGGTCCAAGATATAGGGAGTCTTGCACCAAGCATGGTCCCTCGTTGTGTTGGCCTATTTTATCTTTGTGTTTTGTTTTGTTTTCAGATTGGATCCATGTAGCTCTCTCGGTGGTTCTGCACTCCCACTAACTACACCTATGAGCTCCCCATCAGCTAAGAGAGACCTGGGCTTCTGGTGTCCGCTACAGCTAAAGACCAAGCCAGGCCAGGGCTCATCATTCCTGGGCACCCCTGATTGTGCTCCGCCTTGTTCCAACATGTACTTCAAACCCCATGACATTGAGTTTGCCAAGAGCTTCATCGGCGTGTGCTCCATCATCTGCTTGGGTGCAACGCTCTTCACTTTCCTCACCTTCCTTATCGATGTCAAACGTTTTCGCTACCCAGAACGTCCCATAATCTTCTATGCCGTCTGCTACAGTTTTGTTTCACTCATTTACTTCATTGGATTCCTGCTGGGGAACAACGCAGCCTGCACCAAGGCCTCCCATCCGGCTGGTGTGGACACAGTGGTGCTGGGCTCTCAGAGTAAAGGCTGCACTCTGCTCTTCATGCTCCTTTACTTCTTCTCCTCCGCTGGTATCGTCTGGTGGGTCATCCTCACCATCACCTGGTTCCTGGCTGCTGGCCCCAAGTGGAGCTGTGAGGCCATTGAAAAGAAAGCGGTAAGATTCTCACAATTTCTAAGATTATAAGATTATTCATATTTGTGCCTCAGATGTAAATATAAAATGGTGAGTGATAAGACAGATTAAGACAGGAAAGCTCATGGGAGGCAAAGGTCCTGAGCCAAACACTGTCTTGGTCCAACTTTTATTAGTAGTCACATGCGGTAATGCATGTGTGTTCAAAATGTAATAGACCTTTTTTCCAGCAGCCACTTTGATAGGAATGCTAAACACAGGTGTTACTAATTACATTAATGACTACTTTTCCATTTAGGTCTTACAGAGCCAGTGTACTGGTGTTGTTCACGTTGGCTCCCATTTAAAAAGAACACATCTAAAAGGAGCAGACCCTTAATTAATCTGATTAGTAACACCTGTATTTACCTGCCATCTCATGAAAAAATGGCTGCTGTGGAAAAGGTCTACCAGCAATGGAAATATGTAGCCAGCATCCTGTATGGCAAGATTGTTCTTCATGATAAGATGAAACTTCAGTGATTTCTCTGGGGAAACTGGAGCAAAAAGAGGTTAATAAACAAATAGAAACAAATTTGTATTTTATTTTTATTGTATCTTTATTTTGGGACCTGAACAAATTGAAATTAAATTAAATTGAAATTAAAGAAGTGTGTCATAGTGTGTTGGACACACATTTGCATGTACAAATGAGACATTTGTGTGGACTGGGATAGTGTCTATCCAATTTGGATCAAACTTCACAGATTGGTTGGGGGTGTCAGGTCATGACCCTTGCTATTTGTGGAGGAAAATTATTAGGCCAGGCCATCCCAAATTATCTCTCTCTCTCCCTCGTGTCTTTTCTTCAGTGAATTTCCATAACACTATTATTATAGTACTTATTATTATTATTATCATTATTATTATTATTATTATTATTATTATTATTATTTTAATGTGTCAAAGGTAAAGGTTAAGGTGGGACATAAACATGAGAGCTGTTGTTGTAGTTGGTATGGGTCACCAACAGAAATCAACAGAAATCATTTGTTGCTTGTGTCATACATGTGTAGGTGTGGTTCCACTCTGCAGCCTGGGGGATCCCCGGGGCATTGACCGTCATGCTTCTGGCTCTAAACAAGGTTGAAGGGGACAACATCAGTGGGGTTTGTTTTGTGGGGCTCTACGATCTAGACGCCCTGCGTTACTTTGTGCTAGCTCCACTGTGCGTGGGCGTCATCGTGGGCCTCTCCCTCCTCCTGGCTGGGATCGTATCTCTCAACCACGTCCGGCAGGTTATCCAGCACGATGAGCGCAACCAGGAGAAGCTGAAGAAGTTCATGATCCGCATCGGTGTGTTCAGTGGCCTGTACCTAGTGCCTCTGGTCACTCTGTTGGCCTGCTACACCTATGAACAAAGTCAGCGCAGCACCTGGGAGAATACCTGGATCAATGACCGCTGCCAGGAGTACAGCATCCCCTGTTCTTACAAGGTAGCTGCAGCTCATATATTCACTTGAAGGTATTTAAGTTAGATATTTACCTGAGAGGAGTGCAGTAATGGCTTGCCATTTTCCCAGTATTTGGCCCTATAAAAACAGCATTAAACAATAAAAATGTGCAATCACTGCTGCTTTTCCACAGTATCTAACGAGGAAAATCACTTCCTTTTACAAGCCTCCTTTCTACCCTTAACCCAGTTTTGCTTCAGTGTCTACCTAGACACCGGATGTCAATAAAATCAGCTATTCAGGGCGAGAAAATGTGTATTTCTCTCACAGTACAGCCAACCAGATGGAAGAGTGTCTCACTGTGCCAAGTCCTCAAAATGGCCTCTTCATTTCTGGGTGGAGGAGAGGTGTTGCAATGTAAATTTTGAACAATTACAAACTCCGCTCCACAGGCAAGTCACATTAAGTTTAATGCCAAGCAGCAGTGTGTGTCAGCTTTAAATGAGGTCTAACAATTGCCACTCTTACATTTGACTCTTCAACACAGCATGAGGCACCTTAATAGAGTGTTAAAGAGACTAGATAATTGGTCACAAAACTGCAAAATCATTTAACATGACAAAGGGAGTAGTTTTGAAGATCAGACTACAATGGACAGACCACAGCAGTAATTTATACTCATTTTGATTTTAATGGCAGTGCTGTCATTTGAAAACCACTTTTGCCCAAGGCTAATACACAGAAATGCATCACCTAAACTTGAACATATGAGCAAAGGGAAAAAAATCAGTTTTCTACAAAATACTATATGTCAAACCACGACAAGAGACAGGTAAAGTGTGTGAGAAAATTAAGCTAAAAAAAGAAAAATGTAAAGTAGAGACATGAGGAAAGCAATTGTCATGAGTGTCATTATCTGTAGGAAAGTGTTCAAAAGCAGAATTCAATTTCAAGCTCTGCTCAAAATTTGATTTAGTTGTATTCAGGTTGCAACTATAACAGACACACTCTACATCACAAGGATTCTATTATGGTATTTGTTTGTTTCTTCATTTCAGACGACAGAGTATGACCGTCCTGACCTTTCGCTGTTCCTGGTGAAATACCTGATGACGCTGGTGGTGGGAATATCTGCAGTGTTCTGGGTCAGCAGCAAGAAGACCTGCTCAGAGTGGGCCTACTTCTTCAACAGGACCCGCAAGAGAGAGTAAGAGCACTTCTTTCAGCATTATAGAACATACAACACTTTTAGTTACTGATTGAATGAAAATAGGGTAATTTTTTACTGATTGGCTGATCATTGTTCACTGATCACTGCCAGTGGTCATTGATCTGCCGTAACCTCACAGGCAAGATCAATTTATTGAATGAATACGCTATGTTAGGGTTCCAGCAGTGTGGGTCTGTGAAAGCTGGTGCTCATACCTGAAGATGCTCATAGATATTGGATGGATGAATGAATGAATGCCAGGATATAAATGATTATAAATATTCAGTATTCTCTAAGTCTTGATGGGGCAGAAAAGCCTCTGAAATTGCATTTAGACCAAGGCACACAAACTCATGCATGCAGACTTTTATGGATTCCAGTCTTAATGTTGCACTGATTAAGGGCTTCCCATAGATGTGCAGGGCCATTAATTCTACAATACATAATGTAATCACCCAAACTGCATCATATCACTGACTCGGTGACATTTATATTTTTATTAAGGTAATGCGATCAAGATGCACTATGTAAATTACATGCTTATTACACATTGTTTGTCAGCTGTGTCAGTATGGTCCTTATTTCAGTCAACCCTCAATTTTGCATAGCACACTATTAAACCTAACTCTAGTATACTGCATGTGTGTAATCTAAATATATTGTTGCTTTCTATGAGGAAATAAACCTCTGGAGCACCCTCCTTGTTACCACCATGCTCTTTGACCCACAGTCCCATCAGTGAGAGCCGCCGGGTGCTCCAGGAGTCCTGTGAGTTCTTCCTCAAGCACAACAGCCGTGTGCAACACAAGAAGAAGCACTACAAGCCAAGCTCTCACAAGCTCAAAGTCATCTCCAAGTCTATGGGCACGAGCACCGGCGTTGCCCCAACCAGTGCCACCGCCACCACCACCAACCAAGGAGCCTACGCTGTGGCCAACCATGACCCCCACGGGCAAGGCTCGCTCTCTGAGACCTCAGCCAGAGAGCATCTGGAGCGGACGGCCTCCAGCAGAGGCTCCAGGCGGGGGGAAAGGGAGAGGGAGAAGGAGAGGGAGGAGGGAGAGAGACGCAGCAAAGCGGGAAGCTCAAGTAAGATCAGCAACCGCTCTGAGAGCTTCCACAGAGTCCCAGATGGGAGGTAAGTAAGGTATTTGTGTGATGGTGATGTGATGATAGTTTTGTCAAAATTGTACAGTAAAGGTCCTATCATTCTACCTCCAAGGGTAAAACAAATTCATAGAAGTTAATAACTAAGATTTTTTTTTTTTTTAAAAACCACAGTACAAAATAGTATAGTACAAAATGACTGTAATGTACCTGTGGCAGCTTGATGAGGTAGACTGTCAGTACCCACAGCTCAATAGTTACTACACTCCAAGATTTCTGGCTTACAAAACTCACTTTCTAGCCCATACATTCCCAGTATTCCTCTCCCATCTATTTGCATTTTAACATCTATTATTACAAAATGTCTAAGTTACAGAGGCTAAAATGCCACACATTCAAGCTAGAAAAGCAAAGGAACTGCAGTTTTACTCCATTATTTATGTAATATATTACTACTCTAAATAAACTTGAACTCTCCACAAGGCATTTCTGTTGGATTTCTGCTCAGATTAACCAGCTAGTCCCCTACATCATGAAAACTAGAGTCCAACCAATATATCAGCAGACTGATATTATTAGCCAGTATTAGCTCATCACAGCCATATCAGTGTTGGCTTATATGTTAGCCAGTATGCATAAAAAATAAAGTACATTTTGCAGTAAAGAAGTACTTGAGCTCATTTTGAAACAGTGTTATCATTAAATTGTTTGTCCGGCAGACTCCATTGTTTACAGTGCTTTATATAGCAGTGAGCTGACAGAGCAGCATATCACAGCTGAGCAGATGGTGCTGCGGGTTGTGTTAAGAAGTTCAGAAATTTATTATTCAACTGTAACATATCAAGCCTTGAGTATGTTTCTGTGTTACAATTTTGGGATTCCGTTCTGTAAGGGTGTCTTTTGGTGTCTATTAGTTGACATTTTTTTACTTCTAAATATTGGTTGATAAGTATCAGCCCTGAAAATCAAGTATCGATCTGATGATAAAAATGTGACTTTATTGTTTGGTCAGGAGCCAGAGACTTGTGTAGTGGGAAACACTTACGTTCTGTCAGTGTTATTGCAGTTTCTACTGCTCTCATACAGATATTGAAAAGGTTTATCGATTCCTTAATGTCCTTTTAGGCATATGTGAATCAATAAAGGTAGGAGGATTAAGATCTAATATCTTGGCATGGTGTAAGATTGAAATGTTGGATGAAAAATGCATCAGTGCCCAGACCTCTGGGATATCATGAGTTACATGCGGCTGCTGTGCTTTGCAGTGCATACCTGGTTTGTTTAATAAAGTGAAACTGAATGATGAATTTTCACATTGCATGCAGTGATGGCCCCGGTGAAATCGCCCTTCCTATTCCATCCTTCAGCAGTCCTGTATTGGTACAAGAGGATTTTCCAACTGTTTTCCACATGCACATGTAATAAGCCTTATATGTGTCGTTGTCTTAGGATGACTCCCAGGAGCGACCTGTGTGAGGCCAGGCACGGTCCCAGTGGACAGCAGCATCCAGCTTTAAGCCTGTCACACAGCAGCAGCGTCCAAGGCTCCTCCCCCCACCTGGTGCACCAGGTACCAGAGGAGAGCAAGGACAACAAGGACAGCAGCTGTTGAGACATCCAACCCTCCAAAAATGTATCTCTCCGCCCATTCATCCATCGATCCAGCCATCCATCCATCCATAAATCCACTGAGACAACAACTTTTGAATCCCTGTTGTCATCCATGTACCTCAGTGTGTGCTTAATTTAGCTGTCGCTGCACATTAAATTGGCACATTCGATTATGATTGTATTGGTGACATTACAGTATATGAATGTTCATTGCCAGCCAAATTTAACTTACCTCACAAATTTGAAACTTGGTGTGTTTGGATTGAAGGGTTCAGTGGAGAATCAAAGGGTTTTAGAGGAGAGTCCAAAGGTGTTCGGTGGTTTAGTTTGGGTGGCCGCTATGTGCCGCTCAGCTTTACTGCAGTTTTTGGCCAGAAAACATTAAGATAAATGTTGGAAGGCTTTCAGCAGCATGGCCGTATTTCCTATTATACAACAACCAATGGTCATTTCATTGTATTAAGCATTAAAAGCTATAGGCCTACTGTTTTGCAGACTGGTAGTTCAATCATGTAGAATGCACGCTAGAAAACAAATGCAATATTTATGTAAATAATATTCTATTTTTTAGAAGTTCAAGTAGTCTTTCACTGGAGTAGTCACTACACTGAGGGTTTTGATAAGGAAGGTCATATTGCCAAATAGTTGACATAAGGAACGTCTTCCTGTGGTCAGGTTTTTTTTTGTTTTGTTTTGTTTTTTGTTTTTGTTTTTTTGTTGTTCAGAAACCAATTTTGTCTTGAAACCTCATCTATACACAATGTACCACTTGTTGACATGTTTATAAACTTGATGTAGCTGATTTTTAGAATATGCTGAATCTGATTTTCATGTGACCTAGTTCTCGCTTTCAAAATTGTACTCTCACTACAATGTTGTTTTTTTTTTTGTTTTGTTTTTTGTGCTTTGTTTTCTCATGTAGTAGCTGTTATTTCCTCTCTGTCCAAGTGTCTTCAATTACGTATCCTATGATTTGGGGTAAAGCATAGCTTTATAGTATCCTAAAAAAAAAAAAAAAAAAGTGCCTTCCTTGGAATAACTCCTCATTCTCAAAATGACTACAGATGTTCTGCATGTGTGATTATGGCTACTGCATATATGTACCTACTGCTACTGTAGTTATTGTATTGATATGATTTGGAATCAGTTTGAGGAAACAGGTGAGAGGGGCTTTGCACTATCAATGGCATTAGAAGCACAAACCATTACTCATGTAGGGTAATGCCTAAATACAGTACAGTCTTCCACAAATACACAATGGGTCTGGGGCTTTGTTCGGGGTTTATTTATAACATGGATTGCGGACCACATATTTCTTACTCTCCACAAATGCTTTCTGTGATTATTTGAAAATCACTCTGTTTTTTATGCTGTACAGTATATTTTGCTGTGTAGGGGATTGATCATCCCCACCACTTTTTGCAGGCTTAATCATTTTGGGAGTCGCAGGGCAATCCAGTTACACTCAATAAAGGGAATGCTTGTCAATTTATGTCAGATACATTTTAAAGTACTCATTCTATCATGTGTACAGGGGTCCTGTTTATGATGTACTCACCTAGACCTAACGTAGATCGTCTATAAAATTTCTCTACAGTTTTTGTGAACCTTTTTTAGTTTTTTACAATGTAGTCTGTACCTTTTCGTATGAATTTTGTATCAGTCCAATTTCCTTTTGATAAAATATCACTGAATAATAAATAAAATGAAAGTTGAATGTGTGTCTTTATCAGTAAGTGAATCATTCTGGTTGTTTCTGCATTCCAGAAACAACCGGAAATCAACAATTAGGAACATACATACATAGATACTTACATAATTAGGCTGGTTATACTGATAATATAATAAATTGAAGTGTGATTCTGTACAAATAACTGCAAAACTATAGGAATTTGCAGTCCCTGAGGAGGTTTGGGAGTCAGCATCAAAATGAAAACAGTTTAATATCATGTTTCAAAACACTACTAATTATTCCAATGTGAGAATGTATGCATAACTTCTGAAACCACTCAGACCACTGTTATCTCTCTGGCATGAAAACGTCAGAATCCCTGTCCACAGGAATATTAGAGGAATATCGCATGAGACTAAAAAGTGCATTAAGGTCGCTATAAGAACATTATCAAGATGCCATAGGAGATGGAGGAATAGCGTTAAATTTACAGTTAGATAACGACACTATTGAAAACCACAGACACATTTAAGCCCCTATAGGAATATTACAGAAATACCATAGGGTTTTTCCTTAGGGTAGTGCAAGTTGACTGGCTCCTTTCCTCTTGTCCTGCCCTCCTCTGGACTAAAACTGGCTGGTTGGAGTCAAACTGGCGCCTCAAAATCTCACATTTAGAGCAGGCAATCGATCCTGCAGCATGTCTCCTGTCATTGCCCATCTGCTGCTTCTCACCTGCTTGGTTTTACCTCTGTATGGAGTGGAAAAGGTGAGAAATAGAGGCTATCGAAAGGATGCTGAGTTTGAGAAGGTAAGCCAATTCAAATAAAACAAAACCATGCAGCCGCTTTCATGACTTCCAAAAGTAGATATGTGGCATCAGGGACTTGATGTTCTCTGGACAGCTGTGGCTGCTCCTATCTGTGGCAATCAGCAGTCTGTTTTTAGTGACTTTATGGTGTTTTAGTGTATTATTTTAATTTTCAACGCTTTGCTAAAATGTTCCTAAAGGGCACCCCAGTTTTGTTATGCTGTGTATCTGCCCCATTGAATTTATAGCATTTCTCCAGGTCTTTCTCGCGTTTCAATCCTGCATTCCTGTTGGCTAAAAGTAACTGAATTCCTGGGAAAAGTTAAATGCTGACACACATGCCCGCGTGTGGTCGGCGCTTGGAGGAAAAAAAAATGTCCTCCCCACCACCCATCCTTACGTAAAAAATAAGCTTTTTTCCCAGCAGATGAGAAGTGATATTTTATTGTTATTGTACGATCAGCTGATTCTGTATTATTGCCTGTTTGGCTGCAGTCCAGCAGACAGGCTGGACAGAAAACAATCTCAAACAGGAAGTTATGGGGTCTGGCTCTCTGTCTGCCCCTTTGTCTCTGCTTTGCTGACCAGTTTGCAAAAGGTTATGCGAGTCTGACTTCTATAAATAAAAAAGCTCTGACCTTCGGAATAAGGTTGGCAACTGCGTGTAAAGCTGCAAATGAACTAATTGCATTTCCTCCTCTCACTGTACCTAAGTAACATTTGTGTACTTTTATTGATTCAAGTCTGCAATTTCACTTTTACTGAATTAAAGTTTTTGCTTTAGCTTTGTGAATTGCTGCGTTTTTAACCAAAATTCCAGTCTAAATACCAGAAACTGGACCACCAAATTGCCCAGTTGTACAACACTTCACAGTGAATTTTGTGCATTTGTTCACTGTGCATTTTATTTTGAATTTTTTTAGTTATAACAACCTAATTGAAGTCTGTCCTCTTATGCTTGTACAGGAAAAGATTACATAACAATAATAATAATAATGATGATAAAAACAATGTGATCTTTCCTTCAAAAGTATCTCATCAAATTTCAATGTGTACATTTTTAATGGGATACTTTTTTTTTTATTTTAGTAGGTGTTGACACTGGTAGCTTTATTTCAACAAAGTAACACTTTGTTGATACTAGCATACTAGTAGCACCTCTGCTTGAATAGGATGTTTTAATAGGTCTACTCTTTCTGTTCCTGATTATGTAATAATGATAATATTGTGTTTCCCAAACCTTATCATTATTGTTCCAAGTATTATTATTATTATATAAAGGATCCTCAAGTTGCATTGGGGAATGAAATTAAATGTGAAACAATTACCATTTTGTTAGGGACCCCTGGAGTCCCTGAAATGCCCCCCTACAGATCCATTGACCCTGGGCTAAAACTCTTTTTATTAAATTTCATCAACAACTGAGATACAGTTTGCTTATGTCACAGTAGAAGAGGGAGGGTATTGAATAGCATGTTATGTCACCATCTGTATCTAGTGCACTGGAAATGATGCAGACAAGCCAAACTGCACTAGACACTCTGAGGAAGAAAGAGCTACTTATGTGAACATGGTAATCCTAATGTCTTTTTTCCTGCATCCTTTCTAGATCCTCTGAAACTAACCTTAAGCCTCTGCGCCTGCACAAACACTAAAAGTCATGCATTAAATCCATGCACTGCATGTTCTCTGAGCACTTTTCCTTGGCCTTTGCTTCAGTGGCGACCAAATGCATGAAATACTAGTGATTCCTCAGCGCTTTGAAGCAAATGCAGCTTCTATGCTTGAGTTACAGCCATAGTCTGTTTGTTCCTGATATTCAATAGAGCTGGAGTCTAATTTGTTCGGGCAGGCAGCACCACTGCAGAAACACCAGACTGGAAGCTAATATAAAAGTCAGCTGTGTAGCTGGGTGGACAGAGGCTCCATTCATTAGTCTCCAAAAATGAATCAAACCCTAATAAAATGCTGAGATATTTCCTGGACGTTCTTGCATTTCACGTCATATAAGCAGGATGATTTACCCACTGGAAATGGTGTAATGGACAGGTACAGCATTGGGTCATTGCCACATTATGCCTTCCATTACCCAAGCTGCCTGGAAGTTTAATACTTTCTCTTAAGGAGAAGTTCCAGATTTATTACATCATATGAATACCACCCCATAATCTACTCGTTTGATCACAGAGCTCGGCTCTTCCAGTTTCCTATATGGGGATGATGTCAGATGTCATTGCTCCAGCAGAGCGGATCACATCTCCAAGTTATTCCAGCATGGCCACTTAATGGCTAAAACAGACTGTGGGCCATATGTCTCCCAGCAGCTGAGACTATATCACTGCAATTTGCCATCCTTTCTTCATACTGGATGTCAGCATTCCTGAGATTCTCATCATCTGAAATAGATTTGTCTCCTTTACCCTAGAGCCTCAAATCAGGCCTGGATCCTAAAACTAGAGTCAGAGCCCATTGTTATTTCTCTCTTGCTTAGGGACTCGTTTGCTTTGCCTTTTGGCTGTGTGCCTCCCCTCCTACACAGCTGCATGCTGAACAAAAGGGCAACAATGCTCTCAAACCCAGACCCCAAATCCTTTTGGCATTGATGTTTGCTTAAGGGCAAGGCTGCACATCTACGTGTCAGTTTATTAAATGGATAGTTGCATTTTGCTAGACAAAGAATTAGCACATGGCACTTATTTATAAACCATCCAACCAATGAAACCAAATTCAACTCCCACTGAAAAACCTTTGACAATAAGCTGCTCTATACATTGCATTCTGTTTACTGGCCTCTTGTCAAACGTTTCTTTGAAGACCACATGATGACAAGTCAAGTTGGATCTACACTGTGTCTCTCTCTGCATGTGGTAAGGCTACTTTGACAGGCCAGCCTGTCTATCTGTGAGTCTGAGTCACCCTGAGTAAGAGGCAGCATCTGTTTAAACATAGCAGGGCAGAATCAGCAGGACAGTGAATCACGCCAAGAGACGTGGCCAGACTCCTACTGACTTAGACTGTCATCACGCCTACAATTCCTCATTAAAACATGGTCTGTCACTCACTCACTTTATGGCTGAATGCTATGGCAAATGCTTTGGCTTGCTCTTGATCACATCTGTTTTGACAGTTAGCGCATTTACAGTCGGCGACCAGGATAAGCCCAACAGCAGTCTGTGTGTTTATATGACTTGTAAATAGGTCTAATCCGCCTTCTTGTGTGTGATGGTTGAATGGATGGCAACATTTTGCAGAGCATGCAGCCCAAACAGGGCTTTATACTCGAGGGAGAAAACACACACACACACTCACACACACACACACACATCTGAAACAGGAAGTTGGACACATTAACTCTGCTAACATTGTTGTGCTCTTTCCTCTTGCTCTTGCTCTCCTCTTTGTCACCATGATCAACTTCCATTTCCGCTACCTCTTCCCCCTTGTTTTCTAGTATGGCAGCTGCATGCAGGGCCCACCTGGCACCCCTGGCAGAGAGGGCAACCCTGGGACCAATGGCATCCCCGGTACGCCAGGTATTCCTGGGCGAGATGGGGCTAAAGGGGAGAAAGGCGAATGTGTGAGTGAGATCTTCGAGGAGCCCTGGAGACCCAACTATAAACAGTGCGCCTGGAATTCTTTGAATTATGGGATCGACCTGGGTAAAGTAGCAGTAAGTGTCCTGGTTTTTGTGCAAAACATGAGAGGTTTGGGGAATGATGGGCATAAAGGTACAAACAGGTCACTTATCACTTTACAACACATGCAGTGACTGTAGAATACCACTACAAAGCATTAAAGCAGCATAAATACTAAAAATACAAGTTGTACAATATGGAATAAACTTTAAATTTGGCTTTCAGAGCCATCACATCCTTGCCTTTCCATGCTGATCATCAAACATGCCATATTTTGCATTAGCCTATAAGGATGGAAATGTTACAAGCCACAAATATACCCCAATTATTTCTCAGCTAGACCAGTGCAGGAGCTGTAAGCTACAAAAGCAAATGAAAGGGCAGCTCTGCAGGGCCAGTGTCCTCATTCCCCCCATCCCTGAGCCCTCTCCTTCTCCATCTTGCAGGACTGTACATTCACCAAGCTGCGTTCAGACAGCACCCTCAGAGTCCTCTTCAGTGGCTCCCTCAGACTCAAGTGTAAGACTGCGTGCTGCCAGAGGTGGTACTTCACCTTCAATGGTGCTGAGTGTACAGGACCTCTCCCCATAGAGTCCATCATCTACCTAGACCAAGGCAGCCCTGAACTCAACTCAACCATCAACATCCACAGAACGTCCTCAGGTAAGAGTGGATATGGAGCAAGCTGAGACTTTTAATAATGTCCCATGTGGAATCACTGTGCTGTTAACTTCAAACACTTCAAGAACACAACTTCGCATCTAAGTTTTGTTTGAAGTCAAAGAAACACTCCAGTAAAAACTGTGCACAAGCTATTAAGTCTAATGTGGTGACTTTGAGAAAGTATGACAAACGCTTTTCCAGGAACAGTAGAGCTGCACCCTGTCTGGAAAGTCATGCTTGTCGGTTTGTGCACAACAGATTTCAGACTTCAAAGCGAAAATTGACACTCCTCCAATTAAGGTTCAGTGTAACTCAGAGGCTGGAAAGTTCACCACTGTGTGAGAAAACACACCACTTAACAGCCTTCCTCGCAGCAGACAGCTTAGGCGTTCCCTGACATTCATTTCCACTGTGCTCTTTTTTTTGCCTGCCCAGTGGAGGGGATGTGTGAAGGCATCAAGGCAGGCCTCGTGGACGTGGCCATCTGGGTGGGGACATGCGCTGACTATCCGAGAGGTGACGCATCTACAGGATGGAACTCCGTATCCAGGATTGTCATTGAAGAGCTGCCAAAGTAAAAAATATCCTAAGTGAGAGGGAAGAACCAGCCATGCAACTACAGCACTATGTCATCTGGCCAAAATGACCAGGTGTGGTTCTCTGAGGCATAACAGTGTTACTGATGTTAACTTGAATGTTTTTTTTAGTACTATACTATTTGACAGGCCTGTAAACAACAGTACTGTATCATGCTGTCAACCAGAAACAGCAAAGTTTGTACTGTAGCCTTTCTGCTTATGGATACTGCTGGTAAAACCAATCAACCAATGTTGTGGCAAGACATTGACAGTGCTTTAGAGTATGCAGTAACTGTGACCTGTTTATATTCATTATTACTGTTAATAAATTCATCTTTTTTTAAGAACTCAAAATTGCAGCTCCTTGTAATCACTGCATTTACCAAACTTTGAAATACTCTACACTTGTTCCATCACAGCCACAAAATAAAATGTTTATTGTATGTAGAAGTGTGTAAGACATGAGAATACACAGATAATAGGTGCAATTCAAAGGTGATAACAAAATGATGTTACGACAAAGCAATAACATTTGCTGTGGGGAAAAACAGGACTCCACCAAAAAACGATCATTAAAAAAATGCCGAAATGACCTGTGATGCTTCTGAAATCAAGTAAGATTTGAGGAATAATGCAATGTGTTTCCTTGCAGATTTTGTAGTTACTGTTTGCCCATCCAAGAGAATTTAAATATAAACAAATTAATATCACATATATGCAAATGGCAACCTGAGAAACCTGATGTGCCTTTCGCTGCATATAACAGCATTGTGCGTTTGAGTCTACTTCCTTTTCAACTACCATGCAGAATACACATGATGTAAACACAACTACAATGAAATCTTTGAACTCATTTAATATCACCATGAAACGCTGACATCAGTTTTCACCATCATTTCAGCCTCCAATGTGGGTTGGTGTTGCATGCAACCTTTGTCTCCCACAAAGGTTGTTTTGTGATGCATCTGAGCTGGAGACGGACACGTCACTTTTCACTGACAATCCAGAATTCATGTTCACAGAAAAATCCACCTCTTGTTACTGGACTTGCTGCTGGTTTCTCTTGCAAAAATGGCACCAACACTGTTCCTTGACTTGGTAATTCCTAAGTCTTCAGTGCAAATGAATGGTTTACACATTGGCTAGGCTTATACACACAGAGCATTCAGTTTGTAACCCAGCTGCTCAGATAATCCACTCTTTGGTTGATGCATCTCAAGTCATTACACAGCCTTAAATGGAGTATGGCCCATAGCCGGGCTACTCTGAACATGCATGCGTAACCAATGTCGATTTTCTTCTCTGCATCTCTGTCCTGTCCCCCACAGGCCAGTGTGGCCTCAGACTCCCCGCTGCTGTCCACGGCTCACTGTCAGGCTTCATTTGCTTTAGCCCAGCAGGAAGCGAGACACATTCTCATAAACTACAAAGGTGATACAGCAGGCAGGAGTGACACGGATCAAGTTGGGGGCAACGCCTTTGTAGAAACCCACAGCACCTTCGTTCCTGGGGAGAAATTGGAAAAATTATTACCACACTGTGATAACCCATAATGAAAGCAAGAATACTGTGTAAGATTTCTACACCCTCTGGCCCCAGCAGGCTGCAAGGGAAAAATGACAAGTATGTGACAGAGTAAAAGAATAGCATTATACTGTACAGTAACCTTCATTTTCTTTACTACTATATATCCAAATGAAAGAAAGCAAGTCTGATATAACAAGTTTTCTTTTCAGGCTTTTAAAAAAATTAGATAATCTGAAAGGGAGTGTAGGTTTCTGACTGAGACTGAGACTTTATGTAGAGTATCTAAAAGTGATTCCTTTTGAGTAATTTCTCCTGAAATTTACAAAAGATCAGCGCTCAAACTGGATAAAAACATTTTTCTTTTTTCAGGCACCCAAATCCAGTAAAGTCTCTCTAGGACGGCATGTTCTGTGCTTTGTGAAGATTGTATTTGCAATGTAGACATCAGCAGTGGATCTGTTTCATACCTCCATGTCCGTCTAATGACATCCATGGCCCCATTGTATTTATTGTGCTGGTCCTGTAGGCGCGCTCGCACCACCTGATATGGGTATGTTGTCGCCACAGCAAATATTTTGGATAGCGCCGCCATTGTAATATATTCCAGTGGATTCTGTACACATAGACAGATAGATGGAGAGAGAAAGAAAGAGGAAGAGAGAGAGAAAAAGTGAGTAGAGCAGTAGGGAAAGTCACTTTTATGAGCTAACTCCTAGTTATCAATTGTGGGTTCACTCTTATTAATTTGACGGATTTACAAGACATGAGATTAAGTTATATTTAGACCTTTAACTCGGTTCCAGACTCACCACCATAACCACTAATGACTCACCAGCTTCTCGTCTGGGGACATTTTCTTGTATTTGTTGTAGTCTCGCTTAAGCTCCTCGTAGGCCATGAACTGCAGAGCTCCATGAGAGGTACCAAATAAACCAGGAACATAACCCTTTGACAAGTATACGTGCCATTAGTCATATGCACCTGACACACACTGTTTAATGCATATATCCATAGTAAACATTATGTATTAGTAGCTGTTAAGCCGTGCTTAATCAAAAAGATATTTTGCCATGCCATCATTCAAGAATTTGGTATCAGTTCCCCTACCTGGTTAAATAAAATTCACATAATCTTGATGAATGAGCTACAAAATGGCTTCAAATGCTGCACATTATTACCATTATACATGAGTAATTTTACAACATGGAATGGTAGTGCCCTCTAGTGGTATTTCAGGAAATTGTAATGTGTTGTGTTGTAACTTTCCACCAGACAAGGCGTCTACAAACTTTAGTATTAGCTAGCATCATCTAAAATAAGCAGCTTGCACACTGCTACATGATATGAGAGGACTGAGATGTACAAAGGATGTCTCACCCTGTATAATCCAGGCAGTCCCTCATGGCGGAAGATCTTCACCAGAGCATCCAACATGCCCTTGTACTGTTTACTGGTTGGGTCAGCACTGTACTGCAGCACCAACCGGGTCTTTGTCACCCAGATTGGGTTGGTTAGGGTGAGTGTCAGTATACCTAGACAAAGACGGGACAAGGAGGAAAATATTAAGATTAGGCTGACAACAGGTGACAAAGACGCACGACTGCAGCATTACAGGACCACAGATGTCGAAGAGAGTTATGCAGCGTCACAGTCATATTTGCCTAACGGACATAATCAACATCTATGCTCTGCAGGGATTAAATTAGACTATTAAATTCAAATGTTAGGACGAACCATGTGAATAATTTTTGCTGTTCTGAACTGATGCTGTGTAATACTGATGAACTCTGATCCCACACTCACACCCAATTTATTAAAATGTATCACAGCGTCACGACGCAGAGAGGTCACTATCCCTCATGGCTTCACCAATTTTTATCAGCTAAGCTTTTGAGCGGCTTATATTCAACCCCTGGCTCCGTTAGGCGTCCACGAAACTGATCCATGTGACTTTCCAAGACAAAATATGAACAGAGAGGCTATGTGCTAATTTGTATTTGCCTCGTGCAAGTCATGCTCCGTTTACAGCAGTATTATTTGGCTGTTGATGTGTGAACTATAGATTAGTCAGTAGGGCACCAGTGCTGGAATTGGGGCAGTGCTAACCTGCTTCAGCTGCAGACACCAGGTGTTCTGTGGCACTCAGTTCAGTTTGCCGACCTTCCTTTGTGTATGCTTTGATAGCATTGTAGCTGTGGGAGAGAGAGAGCATGAGACACGTTGCAGCTGCAAATACAGGAAGGCACAAGCTGAGCACATGTGCACAAGAATGCACAGGAAGAGAAACATCTCAGAATGAAACTAAGTGGCAATATCTGATCACAGATGTGAAATTGCATGTTAATGCATTGAATAGCATGGTAATATCGAGTGTGATATCAAATCAAAACTTAGTAACGTATATAACATTCCCTTTAACCTGACAGAAAAAAATGTTTCTTTATGTTTAGTGTTGTTGATTATCACATTATTACAGTTTCATAATTTCATTATTACATGACCCATTAAAAACATGCTTAATGCTGAATTATCACAAAGCCATAACTTGGCTGAAACAAAATCACAACAGGTGTCTGAGTGAGACATGGTAGAGCTGCGAGATACAGTGAATGCCTCTTATCCAATGGCAAACAGAAGAGAGAATCCCCTTGCTTTTAGAGAAAGGAAAAAGATGAAGCATTTGCACCAGAAGGCATTGATCAAGGCGCTTATTATGGGCCAACAGGCCGTCATCAGAAATACTAAAAATCAGAATGAGAAATACTTTACTGATCCCCGAAGGGAAACTGGGTAGCATACGTACAAGAGGAAGTAGAGACCCCATGAGGCTCCAGCACCCCAAATGTTGGGTGTCACTCCTTGGTAGAGTCCTCTCAGCCCCTCCTGATGCCAGACGCTCTTCATACAATGCAGAATGCTATTATATTTAGGTCTTAACTCCAGCCCGTCACTTACTACATGAGAGGAGAGTGAGAAGCATTGTCAGTGTTTATAAAGTGCAATATGTATGTCTGTGCATGAGGGCATTTCTCTTGACAGTTGCAATACAGTCCGCTGAATCACATAGCTGGTAGAGCATGACTTATAACCTTTTGCCAACTGTCACCTAGAAGAGTGCACTCAGTAGGGTGCAGATGTCAGCCACACAGATCTCCCCTTCTCTGGTGCTCTGACTTAGGTGACAAACCACCCCTTTTTTCATCAATTAAGGTATAAAACAGGTTTTTCAAAAGTTCTGAATCACCGCAACCATCAAATATCCTTGATCATACAGCCATAACGGAAAACAAAAAATATTAGGCTGATAGACCCGGTAGTATGCGAGATTAGGTGCAGACAGGTACACACACGAACACACACACATACACACACAAAACCAAACAGCATTACCGCCAGGCTACTGCATGGCGCAGATAATAATTTAGTCACTCCAATGGGCAAGCATCTACCTGAGTTACACTGAAATACACTTACTGTGAAAAACGATTATTTAAAAAAAAAAAAAAAAAAAAAAAAAAAAAAAAGATTTTGTTGAATAAATGTGCTGCATGGTGAATTAAAGTTAGTGCTCAACAGGACTCGTCACAAGAACTGGCAAGAGACTATCGTGCAAAAGATAAATAAGTTACGCAAGTTGCGCACCAACCTGCAAACCTGATTTTAACCAGATCCAGAGGGTGAAGCACCAGTGTAGACACCACTCCTCCACTGAGTCCAGCAACCAGGTTCTCCAGCCTCACATGGCTGTAGACCTGCTTCACATGTTCGGCTATGGAGACGGCAGAGTCGGCTTTACTGACACCGGGGGGTCCTGCCCCTGTCATGTTACCGTGGTCTGCGGTGGAGCTCATAGTTAACCAGCTAGCCGACGGCAGCTAGTATATGTTGACAACTTGTTAACGTTAGTGGCTAGCAAAGGTGTTGCTCTACAGCATACAGGCGGTAACAAGTCGTTGACATCGCAGGCAGATGTAAATAAGCTACGCTAACGGATACAGTATTAACTCCTCGTATCCTCCTCATTTTCAACGCATGTTAGTTAACCACGTTTTTGGCATGAGGCAATATTACATTATATATGCCAAGCTACAGCATATTAGCTCGACCTTGTTGCTCGTACTGATGTCAAGACCATGACGATGTAAAAACAACACTTCCGCCCTTAACCTTCAAAATAAAACCGTAATTTCCGAATATGTACCTAAAACTTTTTCTCTGACAAACACACGTGAAAATAGGAACAGCTGTTTAAAGGGACAGTTCACCCATTTTGAAAAACTTGGGATTATCTCACTTAGCTGTTATGTAGTGGTGCTATCTTCCTCTCATTTCTCACTGTGAACCTCCTGCCATTGAAATAGACCTCACCCTGGCTAACCTCCTTAAAGATAACTGCATGCAGCCTAATAGCATTTGCAGTTTTAGCAGTAATAGCTGTAGGAGTAAAAGCATTATATTAGTTGTACTGCAATATTAGCAGTTGCAGCAGCTGATTACCAGAGTGTGCCCAGACAATCTGGACATCAACCAGCTGCATTATACCAGGTTACTAGAGACCAGGATGTTGAAAGCAAGATGCTGGAAGACCATATTTGAGAAATAAAATACGTTCTTAACCAGCAAATGGAGCAAAAGATCATTATGTTGGACTTCCCAAAGCAATCAGATGCAGAAGTGGAGTAACAGGCCCTTGAAAATCAGGGCTCACACTGAATCTCTCAAACAGGAATCCAGCAAAATCATAAACTTGCCTTGGCTTAATCTGACAATGAGAAAGAAATCTACAGGGTGAGGAAGAAAAATTCCAGACTGACCACCCTGATGGGCAGTCACTGCCTCCCTCAAAATCTTTAAAGCACTCCTGGAAGCTGTGCAAGTGCAGTGCTGCAGAGAGCAAAGACTGTGGAGGAAAGAAGAGGAAGTGATAGAGGGCATGGCAGAGAAGGTGGAGAGGGATGTGAGAGAGGCACAGGAGAAATGGGAGGAGGGGAGAAAGGTGTGGGTAACTGAAAACGAGGCAGGAGAATCAAGGAAGCTGTGGAGATCACAACAAAGACCTTCCAAGCCAGTAAACTGACCTTCCCCTCAAACCAAGAGAAATCTGAAGCAAAATGCCAGAAAATGGAAGAGGCTGTGAAAGGAAAAGACGAGGAGATTCCTCCCTCATTGTGGAACATCCAAGCACTCAAGTGGAGGATAATAAGAAGCGTCTGGCTGAGAATGAGAGAGTGTGGAAAAACAAAAAGGAGCAGCAGGAACACAAGTGGAAAGCCACAGAGAGCAGCCTGCTTCCCAAGTTAACCCCTATAGAGATCAGCTGTCAGAAAAAGACACTGGAGCTGGAACACTGAGGGATTTCATAATGACCACCTTCATGAAAAAATGTACTGCATCTAAGGAGGGAGAATTAAAGTATCCTGACCAAACTGATCCAGACTGAAAATATTAAAAAGGAGACCAAGAGGACTGCAGGACAGGACTGAGAGCTGGAACAATACTGGCAGAAAGATGAAACAGGGCAATAGCAAAGTTGAGTATGTGTCTGATTCAGGTGCAGTAGCCATTTTGGAATAATGGGGCTTTGTTTGGTTAAATTAATCGCTCTGTTTCAGAGAACTTTGTATATTTGACACATGACATTCAGTGGATTTTATTTATAGCAGAAATCTTGCTGATTTGCTGCAGCAATCTTTATTTGATCAATGTTAATATATGTGTTGATCTGATTATTGTAAGTATAGCAGGCCTGTAACTCTTGTAATAAAAAAACACTTTGCCTTTCTGTTTTCGGGAGTAGAGGAATAAAAAGAGGAGCATGTGGAGAAAAATCTACAGTTGGAAGGAAAACACAAGGAGCAACTTGTACTTTGTCTCCATCTGCCTTCATAGCGAATGGCTTGACTGTGGCTTCTAGGCCACACCTTACATGACTCTGCACAAGAGTTAGACAAAGATGTCTCCCCTTTGGACATAAGCAGGATCCTGACCACAGTGACAACATGCATAAGTCTTATCGTATATAATCTGTGAATAGCTCAAATAAAAAAGGCTAAAAATAAACGAAGGAAGAATAATCACCATAGAATAGCCTTTCCCTTAAGTGAACCTCTAAGAACACATATTATTTTGGAATATTATGTGATATGCAGGTATTTTGAAGTGTGGGTATCTGGGTATATAGAAAAATGTCAACACTTGTTACTCCTAATAGCCTAAGTGAGTTCAAAGGCCCTCTTTATCACTGAATGCCTGGACATATATTTGAAAGTTTAATGTGTATATGTATACTGACACCCATTCTACACAATACAAATTTTGTGGGCATATTATATTAGATATAAGGACTTTACTGTAGCTACTGGTCTCAGTCAGAACATTTCTGACCAAAAGTATATTATTGATTATTATTATTGTTGTTGTTGTTGTTGTTATCCATTTATTCATTTATTCAAATAAATTCATCCATTTATTTATTTATTTATTTTAAGTCCAAAGCATTAAGTTTTATATGTATACTGTGAAGATCAAAATCACATTTCTTCCTGTGTTGTGTCTACTTGTGGCAACTTGGTGCAGCGTCTTCCTGTGCAGGCAAGCGCCCGTAAGTGACGTAAGCTGGAGGACCGGGCTTCCCACAATGCAATACAACGAAATCAGTCACGTGATTAGGAACCAACACATGGCCTGTAACAGTTGCTAACGGTTGCTGTTTGTTTTTTTTGTTATATCAATACATTTAACAGCCGACACGTTGTAAGATCTCGCCCATTTCTATCGAGCCACCAAATGAAAGTTAAAGTTTTGTCTAGGAATCCGGACGACTATGTCCGCGAGACCAAACTGGACATCCAGCGTGGTGAGTGGTAAACTGAAGCTAAGCTAATCAGGTCTACTCTCCTAAAATAGACATGCATTATATACTAACCAGCTTGTTACCAGTTTTTAGTATCTTTATTCTTTAACAGAGTCTGCAACGATACCATTAAACAGTCGTATACCGTCTTTAATTCATGTTCATAGAGTTTATTACAGTTTGACTCTGTAAAGCCGTTAAACCTAAACTTTACTGAACCCTCATTAGTGTCATTAGTTACACCTGTGTAACTCGGTACACAGCAGCTATTTTTTAAAATCTGAATGTCAGAGTATGTTACTTATTTTTGTTAAAAAACAAAACAAAACACAATGAATATGTCATCAATTATTTTAAAATTATTCATGTAAGGTTAATGTAAGATACCAAATATTAAATTTTCAACCAAAATATCCCAATAAAGTGAGTATGTGCAAAGAAAGCATGATTATGATAATTCTAGGTCTGCAGAAAGCTGTACTATTTCTACTGTACTACTTCCTATTTGCAATTTATACAGTAAAAGAGGGGGAAAAAATTGCATTTTTTTTTTGAGAGGGAAGCACAAATAGTGATAATATGTAGCTGACTTATGAACTTCCATTGATTACATAAGCTTATGAGTTTGCTCTGTGAGATAAGTATTTAATCAATTGATTATTTCTCATATAGCCCTTCAAGCAGTGACTGTTTTCTGTTTTCAGTCCCCAGAAACTATGACCCCGCTCTCCATCCATTTGAAGTGCCCAGAGAGTACACTCGGGCCCTAAATGCCACCAAGCTGGAGAGGGTGTTTGCCAAGCCTTTCTTGGCCTCCCTGGATGGCCACAGAGACGGGGTGAACTGCATGGCCAAGCACACAAAGAGCCTCTCCACCCTGCTGTCGGGCTCCTGCGATGGAGAGGTAGCTGTCTGCCAAACTACAAACACATCAGCTAACCACATTGACTAGGCCTAATACTGGTGTGATTTCTAATTGGAAAATGAATTCAATCCCCAGGTAAAAGTGTGGAATCTGACCAAACGTGAATGTGTCCGCACACTCCAAGCACATGAAGGTTTTGTTCGTGGAATGGTTGTCCGCTTCTGTGGAAATTCCTTCTTTACGGTAGCTACTCCTCCTCATAACACCAAAAAAACACTTTGTGACTGTTAGAGTTGTTCAGCCAAACAGCTTATATCTAACACTGCAGCATGTTATGTGGGACAGGTTGGCGACGACAAAACAATCAAACAGTGGAAAATGGAGGCGCCAGGCTACGGAGAGGAAGAGGAACCCCTTAACACTATTCTAGGCAAGGTATGTTCAGATGGAATCTGCTGTACTATTACTGTCAGAGGCCAATCCATAGAGATCAGCTGTGGTTACATGATACCAGAACATCATTTACCATCAGTACTTAGTATGTGTGCAGATGTTTTCGCCTGTTAAACTGTCATCATGAACCTGTTGAGACTGTTGACCCTGAACTACAGGGTACACAGGTCGCTGTACTCCCCATCCTCATGCTCTTTTTCAACTGATGCATCTAAAGTAAACTTGTCTTGCTGGGGTTCGGCACAGTTTAAATCTCTTCTCTGCTATTTTCTTTGTACCACATAGACAAACTTGCGAACATATGCAGTTGAGCATTAATAAACCTCTTGAAACAATAACATATTCCAGCTTCTTAATACGAATTGGGGACAGGCATGAACATTCGATTACTGCTTCTGTACTTTACAGATCTTTATTGAGCATGGCATGAAAGGCTTATCATACATAGAACAGAGATTTTTACTTACCGATTGTGGTGCTGCATCTCTCAACTGGTAGTACGATTCGTCTTGATATTACTCATGTTTGAAAGGTATAGACTCATATGCACTTTGAATGTGTATATGAGTCTATAGTTTTCACCAAATGAGATATAAATTACAGCAGCAACACTGATGTGTTATTACACAAAATGAGCAACCAGAGTAATAGTCTGGCGTTGTGGTTTAAGAGATCATTCTGCAACCAGAAGGACCCAGGTTCAAACCCTGTGGAGTCTGTGTGAGACACTGCAGCCTTCACTTAGGCTGTCTTGCAGCTGACGCTAACCTCTGAACTTGCTGTAGCAGGTAATATGTGCTCCTACAGCCTTTAGTGACGTATCACATTGCTATGATGATGGAAATGCTGCTTCTCCTCTGCAGACGGTCTTCACAGGACTGGACCATCACCAGAAAGAGGGTGTGTTTGCAACATGTGGCCAGCAGGTGGACATCTGGGACGAGCAGAGGAGCAGTCCCATTCGCTCTTTCACCTGGGGCGTAGACAGTTTCAGCTCTGTGCGCTTCAATCCAGTGGAGGTGAGCCACCATATTTTGTTCTGAGGGCTTTTCTCTGCCCTCAGAACATCTTCAGTCTTCCTCAGAGAACAGCTATATAAGTTCAGAACTGTGTGAAGTCATCAGGCTATATTACACCTGTTTCTGTTTGTGGGTCCACACAGTTACCAGACTGGTGTTCGCCTGTTGTGTGCTAGTAGATGTAGTCTGCAAACAATTTAAAAGGCATCTCCATTTAATAGATGTGCTCCTCCCTCACCGCTCGTCATCAGTTCTTGCCACATTGTGCCCCGGCAATAGGAAAAGGAGCACACCCACTCTGGGGTCTTTCATGCCCCTTACACCATGTTGTGCATCTTTGTGTGTTGGCTTTGGAGACCCAATTTCTGAGTGTCCACCCTGCCATAAATACCCCTTTTTGTGAAGCTCACTGTATTGGTTTGTGTTGATAGGGTATGTCACAGAGATGTTGATTCAGTTCAGTGGCAGTTTTTGAGAAGCAACTCTCCTCTTCAAGAGTCGCTTTATTTGTTTCAGAAAGCTTCAAATTGTAACTACTTTTCCTCTATCAGTTCAGTTAGTACTTGTTCCTTATGACACTGTCATAATTTTCAAGACTGTTTCCCTCTTTTTTTTTCTGATTGGTGAACTAACTATTTCGCCACCCTGGAGCTCTCTTAGTTGCCTCGTATTGTGTTGAAAATCCAGATATAGAAGTGTTTTTCAGATGTTTTGAAGCTCACACACACTGCTTATTTTCATTCATGTCAGCATGTCCCATCTGTGTTGCTGCCTTTTGTAAATGTCCTTAAAAGTCCTTGCTCATGTGGTGTTTGTTCTGTAGTATCATTTGACATTCAAAACATAACTGAAAATCTCAGTGATGTCTTTTTAGTTCAGGACATTAAGAGCTTTTGTCTCTCCTCAGACTGAACTTCTGGCCAGCTGTGCCTCTGACAGAAGTATAGTGCTGTATGACATGAGAGAATCAACACCACTTAAAAAGGTAGGTCTCCTCTTTCATATCATGCCAGCTCGCCCCTTTCCCTCCTCCTTTCTCCAAAAGGATCAGTGTGATACTATAGCGTTTACTTAAGTTTTCATTCCTCAGGTTATCATGAATTTGAGGAGCAACACAGTTTGCTGGAACCCTATGGAAGCATATTACTTCACATGTTCAAATGAGGACTACAAGTAAGTTCAGCACATTGAGAATTGCTTGAATGAGAGCCCACTGATTTTTATTTATTGATTTATTTATTTATTTTGCGTTGATTCTCAAGCTGTTTCTGTCTGTCACCAGTCTGTACACATATGACATGAGGCACCTGGATCGGCCAATCATGGTACATATGGACCACGTCTCCGCAGTATTGGATATAGACTACTCTCCCACTGGCAAGGAGTTTGTCTCAGCCAGTTTTGACAAAACTATTCGCATCTTCCCCAGAGACAGTGGCCACAGCAGGTCAGTATCACTATTAACACAGGTCAAAAATGACCTCAGTCATTACTTTGTTGTTTTATTGTCAAAAGTATTTGTATTATGTAGTCTAATGCTGCTGTTCTGCTGGCCTTAATGAAACCACTATTGCAAAGTCTTACTTGTTTTCCTTTACAGAACTTTATTCTAACTTTAGCATGTATTAGCTTGAAATCGTATTTACTATCTTTTGTTGACTTGGAAAACACAAGAAGTATCGCGCACTGCTGCTCCATATGTGTTTCTCTTTATCTGGGACACAAAAGCAAATAACAGCCAAAGAGGGCATTTTGAAGCATCACTTGTTGTCGCCATACTGAACGTCTGGCATGTGTTTGCCTTTGTGATAATCAGGGAAGTCTACCACACCAAACGTATGCAGCATGTCATCTGTATCAAGTGGTCGGCAGACAACAAGTACATCCTGAGTGGTTCTGATGAAATGAATATCCGAATCTGGAAGGCCAATGCAGCTGAGAAACTGGGAGTGGTGAGTCCTGCCTTTCCTTCTCTCAACACAGGGATGATATTAGACAAAGAATAGATCCATTGACGTACACCAAGCTCAGACCACACTGAGTTGGACTGATTTTGCTAAGTCCCTGCCAACACAGGCAAAAATCCTGTATCAGTCATGAAAGTGAAGTTTGTGAATGACAGCTGACTGTTTTTAACTGGTGCAGTGTGATGTCTCTACTTTAGTGGAGTAGTGAAGTGGAGGACAGCAGATTTGATGTAGGTGATGTATGACACCCTACCATTAAGTCTTCATAGTCATAGAATAGTAAATAGTTGTTTTTTTTTACCTGTGTGTTGCAGAGTGTCAATGATGTGGTCCATCATGTTGATTAATAAATGAAAACAGTGTCCGCATATACAGATATCTCACGATGCCACACTTGGAAGCACATCTATGCACAATGAAGGTCCCATTACATCAGTGTAACAGCTTCTCTTTGGAGGATAGACAGCCATATAGTCTACTTTTCCTCACATCTGAGCAGTGAGCCCCTATTCTCCTTTTTTCCTTCCTGTTTTTGCAATAAATCACAGCACACACAGCACATTGTCTGAAGTCATGCTTGAAAATGTTTTGATTGACAGCATAGACCCCTCCTTCCGTTTCCCTGGTGTTCTTGGTGCTTTGTCTTGCCGAACAGACAGCATCCCCGCCCAGAGAACTATGGAGTGTGACAAGCCTGGTAACTGAGACACTTTATGGATTTGTCTGCTCTGATAATGTAATCTAACACACCGAAAATCGTAAATGACCAATTTTTGCAGTCTGAGCTTGAGCTTTTTAGCAGGTTAACAGACCATGACAGTACAGTTTTTTAAGTGCCGGCGTATATTCATGATGTAAGCACAGCTCAGCAAGTTTTAGCTAATTATTGATTGGTAATTTCAGATCACACGTGCAATACGTTAAACAAGCTGTTGGACTCCCTCGAGTCACCTGTGCTTGACCTTGTTTTATGAGTTAGCTGCATTCCTCAACCCAGCCATGGCCCTGTGCCCACCTCAGCAGGGTAGGGATGGGAGAATGTGCCAGGAGCGAACGGCAGTGCTGCTGCCAAGTGCTCTGATGGATGCTGACTTAGAGCAGAATCACTCTCAATAAGTACAATGTACCAATTGGCACAGCAGCCATAGTGGCAGATGGAAGTCCAAAAAACTCAAAAGCTTGTGCAGTTGTTCTACAAATCACTTCCGAAAGACTCAGCTCCAACACTGTAACCTGTTTCAGATAAATCCCCAATGACTTGTAGTATCTTAGTTTGGATGAAGCAGCACACGAACATGAGTTTATGTCATGTTTTGCTCAACTGTCTAATAAAGCTTCTTTAAAATGCCTGGACGTCTTCCAGCAGCTAAGATGCCAATAATGGATGAATAATAAAGATCAGTGGCATCTTGTGTGCCATCTTTTATTGTTAATCAGATTTACTCTTGCTTATTCCCTTAATGCAGCTTCAGAGTGGAAAATTGGCCAACTTTTGGCACTTGTTTCACTGTCACTGTGTAAGAGGAGATTTATTCGCAAGCTTTGCACTTAAATAGATCAGACAAGCCCTGCTCCTATCAGCAGTTTAAATCGGCCAATCACTTAAAGCGGGGCACTCTGAACATAATGAAGCATTAACAATCAAGTTGTACTGAAGGGGTCTTTAATTACGGAGAAATGCTGAAATGCTGAATCAAGGCTATGTCTCCGTCTGAAGGCATCACATTAGACTGGTTTTAACTTCTTCATCAACTGCTCCACATCATTCTGTTTGTTCTTCACCATGTTGCATCGAGTGACATTTGACCCCACAGTGTACACTAGAACTTTTAACCAAGCATCTCCTGAGGATTTTTTTTTTATTTTCAAGGAAAATATTTTTCATGTTCAAATGTGTAAAATCTGTATGCAAAGACATACTGTGCAATTTGGCTATACACAATAGTGTTGCCTTTCAATGCAGCAGTTATGTCATTGTTAAATGGGCTGTAGGATTCTGGGGGATGTGAATATTTTTTCCAGATTTCAGTCTCTTCTTTAGAAAACACAATCTCTTCACTTATTTTTTTTTTTAAATGCTGTTTTTTTTTAATGTTTATCTTTTTTATATGCCATATACATATCATGGTAATGTTGCCCCCACCCCCGTAAATATGGCTGTTGAAACAATGATTCCAGTAAAAACAAAAGCTATTGATGTGGACCTTGTGATTGGAAAGTCTGACATGGCAAGACCAGTCTTTGTCACCCTGCTCCCGTTTGTGTCTCATAAACATGTTGTTGAGAGTTTAATGAATAATGTTTATCAGGCTGACCAGTGTTTTCCAGGGCTGGTAGTTTGATCCAACAGGATCAGCAGCTAACAGCTCATCTCAAACAAATTGAATCTGAGAAAAATCATTGCTTTTAATTAGAATAAAAGCCCTTGAGGAGGGCACACTTAAAGAGCCTCAGCCAAGAAGAGTTAGAGGGGCAGATGGTTTTTATGAGAGAGATGGAGAGGTAGGCAGGTTGTTGAGCTCTTGCCTTCGCTATTTAACAGACATTGATTCAGATTTAAATGTGCAGGTTGTCAAGCTGGAGATACTGCTTACTGTAGTAGCCAACATTTTATGAAGTAAACCAGCATACCGTAACTGTCACTAATGGTGAAATGAAGTGCAGATATTACACATGCATAACGTATCATTGACAGCACTGTCTGTGCTGAATTTCCCAAGGGACATAAGCTAGTTGTATATTATTTTATGTAGACCTCCACCTGTTTCTGCCTTAAAACACCTGTCCATACGGTAGATGATTAGTGTATTCAAATGAGACATCTCCCCACACCAACAGTACTGACTCTGTTAGCAGTATTGTGGTTGGATGGCTATCCATACTGCCACTTTTCAAATGACTGCTCTTGCCAGATAATGGAGTCTCTTGCCTACTTTCTCTGCAGTCAAAAAATGATGTAAAATCCTTTGAAACTAACTGGTGAGAACACTTTCTGTAAAAGTTGAGGTATTTAAGGGATCAGTGCTGTGTAGAGACGTTCGTACTAGATTGTTGATTGCCATCTTATCTGTATCATTTCTGTGATAAAGCCAGGAAAGTGCTTTGCCTTAAATATTTTCTGTTTCTTGTTTTTAAGCAACCACCAACTTATTTTCTTCTCCCCTTTTTCTCTCCCGTCCTTCACTTTACTTTCCTCTCCATTTCATGTATACCTCATTTTTTCTGTCCATTTCTTGTTCAATTTGTTAATTTCCTTCTTTCCATTGACCCTACATTATTTTTTTATTCACCTTTTTATTCCTGCTTCTCTTTCATTTTTGTCCTCACATTACTTTGTAATCTTGTTTCTCAATCCACTTTTCTCCTTTCCCTTTTCCATCATTTTCTTTTTTTTTTTTTTTTTCAATTCTGCACCATTTCTTCATATTATCATTTTTTTTCACTGACACTATGTAGTTGTCGCCCAGAGAGAGGGAGGCTGTGAACTACAACCAGAAGCTGAAGGAGAAGTTCCAGCATCACCCTCAGATCCGACGAATTTCTCGACATAGACACCTGCCAAAGGCCATCTACAGCCAGGCCAAGGAGCTGCGAGTTATGAAAGAGGCTCGCCGCAGAAAGTATGTTATCTATCCAACACAAGTACTAAAATTATGTTGTCCTATGTTTTATGTGATCACACCAATAGGCACTTGTGTGTCAATATTGAATTTGCTTAAATATGCTTGGGTTGGACATAGCAACACAAGTTCTTGGGTTTATAGCTGCACAGTAGAAACAGGTATCAGATTTGTATAGAACAAATGAAATACTCAGAATGAAACCTCCAGTGAGAAGCAAGTAAAATTTTGAGCTGTATCAACAATGTTCAAAGCACTTTAAATCTAACAAGGAGGGAACATATCTAAAGCTTTAAATCAGGGGTCCTGCAGCCCTTGAAGGACCATGAAAGTTTCTGGATTTGAGAAAAGTAAAATAAGGCTGTGACAGTTTTTTTTTTTTTTTTTTTTTTTTTTTTCCAAAATTAACAGATGACCTTGAAAGTATCAGTGGGTTTTGAGTTACAAAACCGAAATTCATAGGTTCCCCAGCTCCCTCTGTCAAAATATTAATATTAATATTTCCCTTTCTGCAATATCTAATTATGACAAAATTAACCTAACCCCAAATAGGACAAATTTGACCCCTTGACTTTAATCAAATGACGCATTAAAAGTCCTTGAAAGTGTGCTTAGAAACTGTTAAATCTATAAAGTGTCCATTGTAATGTGTTAGATCCAACATGTTTTCAACCACATGTGTCAAAATGTTAGTCCTTGCCATAAGGCATTTTATGGCTGACTGTGTGCTATAGGGTTTCCTGTAGTCCATATGTCCAAAAGATCTGTCTTGACTGGATTGTCCTATGCAGAGAGCACCAGTCTCCCTGCATAAAATGGCTGGAGCACAAGACACTGCCCAGTCAATTTTTGTTCGCAATTTCAGTCAATACAGAGTAGCAAAATCTACATTTACCTAAAAATGTTATGCATTACTACTTTAGGAAACTGAAGTAGTCGTCCGATCTGAAGTGCTTATTGAAACGCGGCAACTGAAATGATGTCTTTATCCTCTGAAAGTGGTGAAAATTATAGATCAACCCTATTGTCACTATTTCAGCATTTAGTCAGCATCAGCAGCCCAGACTAGCTGAGATCTGTTTGCGGCGTAGTTGAGGCTTATCCTGACCTTTGCTCAGGGGTGGCAGGAAGTCCCCACTGTGTCCATGTAGCAGTTTTGGTGACTTGGACTGCAGCCAGGATAGGTCTGACCTACGCAGTCACACCAGCCTAATGGAAAATATCACCAATGGGACTGTCCCCTATGACTTGGTCTAGATAGGCCTTACATATTCATTTACAGCCTGCATGGTGGATTGATTGTCCCAGTTTGCACTGCTGCCCAATGATTCATAGCTCAGTCTGTGGCTTATCTTTGTTTTGTTAGATACTGACACTATTGTGAGACGTCAGATGTGTGCTTGAACTGTGAATGATTTACTATCTATGCTTTATGTATTATTTTTAGGGTATGTTAGTGTAGTCACTGACGTAGGTGTTAGATCAGTAATCACTGAATCTCATCCTCGCTTTCTTCCTCCTGTGTTTACTTTGCCGATTTCTGGCTCACTCTCTCCTCTGTCCTCTCCTGAATATTTTCACCAGCATAGCTCCTCGGCAGGGTTATTCATGGCTCTTTCTCTGTGTGTTTTCCAGGGAGATAAATGTTCGCAAGCACAGCAAACCCGGAACTGTCCCAGTGGTGTCAGAGAAGGAAAAACACGTTGTGACTGTGGTCAAGTAGACAGAGTTGGAGAACAGAACAGAAGACCCAGTGGCTGCCACCAAGAGATGAGGTGGAGCCCAAGATCACATCCACAATGGGGCATAATAACACAGCTCTCACTTGAAAATAAACTGAAGACATTTGTTTTGGGGGAACGACATGTCCTGATTACACTCAAGGATAGTTCCTTTTTTTATTTTAAGAGGGAGCTGCATCTTGTGGTTATGGGAGTGGCTGTATAAGGGGAGGACGTTTGTGTATGCATACACATACACACTGTAAATGCATACAAATACACCACTGAGAGTGTTTCCTTTGGTCTCCAAGACCAATATTGACTATATATCTTCATTATGCCATTGTTAATAACACCTTAATGTTGTGATTCCAGAAAGGTTTTATATTGCAAAGTAGATTTCCTAATACACAGGATCAAATGTAACTATGACTCATGCTAATTTGGGTGAGGGACGTTTGAGGAAAAGGGGGTGGGTGGTTAGTGAGTGGGTTTGTTGTTATCAAGTGGCCACCTTCCATCACAGAAGCCATGATCCCCAGAAGCTATGATCTGGTTTTGCTGACTCTTACACAAATGTACCAGAAGTACCGAGGTACCAGGAGGTTTCTTGAGGTACCAAGAGTTTTCTTGGTACCTCTGCATACTTTTGAATACTTAATTTTCAATGCGATTTCATTCAGTAGTGGCAGCATTTTCATCAAGGATGTCCCCCAGCTATAATAGTCAAATGTTAAAACTATCAAAGGTAGTATATATAGTAGCTCTTGTAAGGTATTTTCTTTCTACGGAGTTCCTTTTTTCCATTTTCTTTCCAAGGATTTTCTGAAATATCCCAAACTGATTTTCATAGCCATTGGAATGCATTGTTGCTACTTTATTGTTTGGGGAAATATTACACCTGTAACCTAAAATATGGAATTGGTAGCTTACCTACTTTTTTGTATTTAAAAATAAACTTTGCTGTGTTTCATGTCATTTGGTAAATGTTCTTGGCCAAGTCATTTGGCATTCTACCTTAACGTGGTTTCCTCTGTTATTTGATGTTACAAGGTGGATCACTGTATTTACTTACAGCGTTAATGAGGTAGAGACTTTATCCTCTTAATCACTGCAGGCTTCAACCCTCCATGCACATGTCTTCTTTCCTAATCCTATCAATACTGGAGCCTGAAAGAAAGGGTTACTGCTTAAGAGGAGGGATTTTAGTCTGGGGTCAGAGCTGAGAAACGAGGGGTAAAGGTTGAAATAGTCTTGAGTATGAGGTTTAGTAAGGGGCAGGCAGGCGAGGATGAAGGACAGCATTTGCAATGGATTCTGGGTTTACACATTATGATATAAAGACAGATACTTGATCCAAAACAGGGTGTATGGAGGACTTGAAAGAGTGTATATTAAATTCAAGACCTACCATCTAAAGCCATAGATTAATGAGGTGTTCACTGGAGCTAAATATAGCACAGAGGTCTTAAAATGCTGGGTTTCTCCTGGTGTGCCCAGTCCAGCAGACCAAAGAGGTCCATAGGTGGTTTCTTTTTCACTTGTACTGCAAAATTGGTTTTAAATTCCATTCGCGCTGGTATGTAAACGATCTTATAAAGCCATAAGGAAACTTGATCACGATTCTCAATGTGCAGTACAACACAGCTGACAGCCCTTTTTCCACAGTGCTTTGAGGAATTGCGTGTGCTTAGTTTTTAATGGCGTTGAATTTCTTACATCTGGCAACATCTAGGCCTATAGCCAATGTACAGTACATAAAAGCATCACTGACGGGAACCATAGAGTCATTGGTCATACTCATATTCTGTATTTACCTTGCCACTTTACATTTCCCTCTCATCGGGCCCCTGATCTGGTTATGAAATATGCATGATGCTTTCCTGGCACTGTGCTGCTCCAGCTGCAGAGTCTCCAGTCCGTGTTTTGCGGCTGCTATCTGCCTGCTGTCAATGAACAGTGCGTCCTCTCAACCGCTCGGCTTTATTCTTCTACGTGTTTCTGTCGCTCCGCCCCCTCTTCCTATCTGGATTTTTTTTCATTGCATCCATTTTTGTGCATTTAAGAAATCTCCAAGAATTACCAACCTGGAGGAAAGCGAGAAGCAGAGTGAGAGAGGGGGGTTTAGGACTCGAAAGGAAAACAAACAAGGACGGACCGGGCATCTTTATTCCAGCATGCGAGTAAACCCTTTCTGAAGGATGGCAGCGATGGGTTAGAGAGGATTTAACATGATTGCAAAATAAAAGGCAAGAGCTTTTTGTTGTTGTTTTATTCATCCTTATCCTCTGTTTTTCTACTCAACCCTGCATGTAGGCTTGTTTGGAGTACGAGTAACCTGAAGGTTGGAGCCTATAGCCTCTGCCTTATGGTACCATACTAATTATAGGTACATCTATGTTTAATCCTCAGTTTTGTTTTATTTTGGAATTTGCTGTTTTATTTGCAGATTAGGTGACTGAGTCTGCAATAGCTTGACTATAGCGAAGTGTGTTTGCAGGGACACACATCAAGGCTCTATATGCTGCAGTCTATTTGAAACCCCCCATATCAAGAGCATTTATGCTGACCGCTAATAGATGGGGATGAAGCCTGTAATTAACATTTTTACGCTTATATCTGCAGCATAGAGCACTGTGTATGACAGTCATAACCCAGATGTCATGCAGTCAGTGGCAATGGAACCTCCATGCAGCTCTATCTCGAAGCCACAAACCAGGGCAAGAATTTGAATTTGAAAGCATAAACTGTTAAGACATCGCCTCAAATGCTGCTGGTTGATGGTCCCCTTTCTCCCCCTTTTGTAGCAACTGTTTGTAAAGATGTCTGCTCCACACGGGCCCCGGGGCGGCCCTGGCCCTGCTGCTGCCTCAGCGGCCGGCGCCATACCGGAGATGCCGGACCTCAGCCACCTCACCGAGGAGGAGAGGAAGATCATCCTCGGTGTCATGGACCGACAGAAGAAGGAGGAAGCGAAGGAACAGTCGATGTTAAAGTGAGTGTGACGGCAGGGCGAAGTACACCGCGTTTTGGAGAGAAAGAGAGAGAAGAGAGAGAGTTTGTATAGTGCTGGTAGCGGTGGTTGAGTAAGCCCGGTGTTGTGGGTTATTACAGTGAATTTCTATAACCGTACGACTCCCTGTGAGATACTGGTGGGTCATGTTGCCTCTTGACATCCAAGCCGGAGCATCTCTTAATTACTTGCCCACGTTGCGATGCTGAGATGAACCTTCTCCACTTAATGTTACCTCTGGACACTTATAATTTACCGCGGTGGGGAGTAACATTTAACAATGCGGCATCCAGTGCATGCCTTTCACCCTCTCTGCTTTTCCCCACTTTATTGTATAGCCGTACAGTGGGTTGGGTAAGCAGCAACGGGCGCCATTTTCACGTAAAAAGCACGCCAAAATGCTTAACCTTTCCCCATGAACGTCACCCAGATTACATAATATGACACCAGGAAGATCATTTAAGGCGTCCTGAGTGGTAATAGCGCATACATGGTGTGTGTGATTTCAACGTTACGTCTCGGTGGATCCCGCCGCTTTTCCCTGCTCTTTTGTACAGATGTTGCTTGGAGCGTTTTCAGCACCACGGCGCTGTCCATTGTAGGGTTTATTTTTTAAGGTGGACCGGAGAGTTTCGGGCGCCATAGCTTTGACGCTTAGTGTGTGAACCATAACTCTGCTTTTATAGTTACAGTTGCATTGTTTCTGGCCCCGGTTATTATAAAAATAGTGATATGATGCATTGTTGTTTCAACAAAAACGTGTTTGACCTTCTTAGTGAAGCCATGCTGGTAAAGAGAGGGATTTCGGAGATGTTGCCTTAAATCTTCCCGTCAGTTCCCTTCCTGTTGATTTTCTTGTAGTTTTCCTACTTCAGTGAAAATGATGCACATGCAGGCTCAACCCCAGAGCGTAAAGTTTCACTTACCAGAAGCTGCAGTCATCACTACATATATCTTGTCACTACCTATATCATGTTACCTATATCTCTCTGCCTAAGTATTTTGTCAGTTGTATATTAGTAAACCATAAACATTACAACCTATGTTTCAACCAGGCTGTTTGCCGAATGAGATGACTGATGGCTACAAAGCCATCCAGGTTTGTGCTAGAGATCTCTCTCAGCCACAGCTGGCAGGTGTACTGTCACTTCTCAGTATGGCCAGTGACTTGCTGTGAGGGATGAGTGCCAGCGTCCCTGGGAGCTTTTTAGAGGCATTAGAGCTGTTGTTTTCCATCATCAGGTAAATATTAACACTAAGGCAGCATTCCTAATGGAGAGGAAGTTGTGCAATCCCTACCTAGCACTGCATGGTAAACATGACTCATATACTCCAAGACACAGCTACCTCAGCTGCCGCGATGCGTGTGGCGTGAATCATCCAAGCCCATTCCACACCCACCCCCCTCTCCCTCCATCCATCCCTCCCTGCTTTACTGTCTTTTTCCCCATAGCTGAGTTTTTTTTTTCCTATTTCTCCTTCTCTGAGGTAAAGGGATTGTCAGTTTTAGTCACTCTTAGCCTGACAGTGATGTCAAAGCCTTGGCAGTCATGACTGAGCATGGGCAGAAGAGGCTGTTCTATGAAAGGGACATGGTGAATGACTGACTAACTGTGTCTCCATAATGTTAACTTACCCCACTTGCAGGCCACCAAAGCTGAAAACATATGAGACGTTAAGAGGTCAGAAAGTCCTTTGTGTTGATTGCTTAGATCCTAATTTGCATGAGAATCATGTTTCCAGTATGGCTTGACTCCCACATGCCTTGGTTACCTGGGGTCTTATCTCACCAGCAGGGCTATACTGCAGACGCATGACAGCTGACAAAAGACATGGATTCAATAGCATGGGCTAGCTGTCACTGTTTGTTGTTCAGAGAATCAGATTAGTTGAAACGGAAAGAACGTGTGTAGGAGATCCCTCAGCCTTTTTGGCCCAATTCATTGCAAGCATTACTAATTGTTTTCATATAAAAGCCTTATTATTTCAAAAAGCAAGGCATCACTGGTTAGTTTCAATGTGTTCTGCCAATATTTACAAGGTGACTCATCATGAATCATCAACAAAATAGTAAATCCCCAGATTCTTTACTTATGAATCACACAAGCATAACATATCCTAAAGCAGCGTTAATATGCTCTGCCTTGGCATAGGTACAACTGCAGTGGATTAACTTGTCAATGAATGGTTCATGGTTTTTTCAGCGGTGTCGGAAACACTGCAGTATCCATCCCTATAACCCACGAATCTCTACTGTCGCAGGCACGGTCCAATCCCACAGTGGCTGTGATGGCTTTTCAGGAAAGTGGCATTTTGAACATCAGAGTGTGTAATCTAACAGAGGGAATCCTGGGAGGATGGAGGGAGGGAGAAGGGAGTGAGAGAGAGAGAGAAAGAGAGAAATACAGAGAGAGAGTGAGTGAGAGAGAGAGAGAAGCCTCCAGCTGTAGGGCTTGCCAACTTGCTGTCATCTCACTGGAGGTGCTACAGAGAGTATGGATGGAAATCCAGCGCCGCTGACTTGCATGTAATTAGCCACTCTTCCCTGCTTATTCTTACCAGGCCTGTGTGTGTGTGTGTGTGCATCTGTATGTATAAAATGTGTTGCACTGCTGAGTAGCCTATTTACTGTTGCTGTTTCCTAAAATCCATAAGATGACGTTCTTTATGGAAGCCCTGCAGTGTTTGTAACTCACCCAGCTTGCTGGTGTGAGGAATTATCCTAACCTAGAATGCCAGTCAAAGCCACTGAAAAGCGACTTTCTTTTTAGTTTCTAGAGCACATACATACTGAATGCATCACTCCAGTTTAGCATGGCTCCAGGTGCATTTGCACCGTCAAACATTACGCACTGGAGCTGTCGGTCAGCTCGGCTTTCCATGCATCAATGAGTCTCTGAGCAATACAGAAATGATGGTTGTGGGACCCCAACCCTCACCCACCCCCACCCACCCAGACGCAGTGTGTCCTGCAGGCAGGCATCAGCTGCCTGGGATAGGGTGACCCACAGAGCGCCTGGGGCTCCACTTCTCCTTTCTCCATGCTCCTCCAGTCCTCTAGGGCTACTTCCTGGTTCTGCTTGGTGCAGGCCTCAATCCCATCCAATCTCCATCTTTCTTTCTCACACTTACTCTCTTTCTTTTTGAAGATACAGACACATAGTAGTGGGATGCTGTAACAGTAGCTGAACTATGCACTTCTTTCCACAAGAGCCTACCCTCATAACTTATGTCAGTAGATACTAAATATTAATGTTACTGAGTCATTAAACTATTTGAGCTCAGTTAAGACTTATTTCAGTCTAAAAAGTTAGTTAAACCCTATCCCAAAAATAAATGGATGGTATTTGGTGGGTTTACCTTTCCTCCTCTGTCCTCACCCCTCAGATGGTGTTTGATGTATGGATAGGATGACTGAGTCTTTAGCCCAGGGACGCTCTTTGACAACCCTAATTACACTGGCTGCCTCATAGCAGTGACTCCAACTGAGCTGCAGCTACTCTGGGGCTCAGAGGCGTCTGCCGCTCTGCCATCTATCTGGGCGACCACATCTTTATTCAGATTGCAGGTGACACAAAGACACAAAGAGGATGGCCTGTTTCCGGTGGGTGGGAATGTGTTGTGTTTCTGTGGCTCTGAAATGTTTTCATGCTGGGGACCACCATAAAAGCAAACATTAGTTCACAGACCCTTGTTTGATATGATTATGCACCAACTGCCTCCATATTATGGGGAGAGTTTTGCTGACGATTTAGCACTGAATTTTCTAACTGTCTACACTGTACATGGAGAAATACTGGTGGTGAAAGTGAACATTATAGTAAGAATAAACATCCTATATTCTTATTCTCTATTTGAGATCATTTCCAGTGAACAAAATTAAAATGAGATTAAACAGTTTTTTGGGGGCCTCCCTGGAACTGCCTCAGTGACTCAAATTTTTTTACACAATGAGATTTGTGATTAATATTGTTAGTAATGTGGATATGATGACCAAGCAGGTGCAGACAAATAACAGAACAGCCCATTAAGATCTGAAAACTGCATCTCTTTACTGCAGTGCAGGCTTCAAAACCAGAAAAAGACAACATTTGTGCCATATCATGATATTCCAATATGAGAAATCCCAGTCTATATTTAGTCTCGTATCACAGCATCGATATAATATTGGTATATTTCCCTGGCCTAGTGTGGCTCAGGCTAATGTTCATGAGTAGGAATCTTGTTTGAGCAATTTCATGTGAACCGAGTTTTTAAATCATATGCTGCACCATTATGAACTGGATCTTTGATGTGCTCTTTCATTTGCATGTTTTGAGGATGGAGCACTTTGTCTGTGTGAGCAGGGCATGCCTGTGCGTGTGTGTGTGTGTGTGTGTGTGTGTGTGTGTGTGTGTGTGTGTGTGTGTGTATGTGCATTAATACCTGTGTCTGGGTTAGATGTGGGGAAAATGTGCTGCACTGAGATCAGTTCTGCAGTACTTAGATGTATGTGTAATGTGTCCAACATGAAACGCATTGACCTAGAATTACCTATTGTGTCACTGCTTTAGCTCAACCATTGATTACATCCCATTTCCTCCTGCGACCCCCCCCCCCTCCATGCCCATTCACCCCTGTCCTGGTCATTTATCTGATAGAA
>OMLB01004201.1:53957-81808 GCA_900302555.1 Myripristis jacobus
AGACCTATGGTTGTGAAATGAGGCGAGGCAATGCTCAGAAGCTTCCCACTGGACAATATATACTCTCTCTCTCTCTCCCTTCTCCCTCATCCTAGCTCACTCACCCTTCCTCGCTCGCCTTACCATGCAAAGAGCAGATTCTGTCATGAGGATTCCAGAGAATCCCATCCCCCATCACATTCCCTTGGGCAGGAGAGAGAGAGGGAGAGTGAGAGAGAGAGAAAATGAGAGGATGTTGTCTTGACTCTATAAAGCAGAATGCACGCCAAATGAATACATCATCATGCTAATTAAAGTAACATTGTGTTTTGGTTAGGAAAGGTTGGCATGTTGTCAAGTAGGTTGGCTCAGCTGGACTGGAATCTGGTCGGAGCAGATCTACCATCAAAAAAACAAACAAACAAAAAACAGTATATGGATATACTGTTTCACTGCAGCACTCCTGTGTCTAATTGTAACAAAATAGAAGTCTGCATCATTTGCATCATTTCATTTGCATTATTTTATTACAAAGTCTTTTCCTGCTTTGCCTTTTTTAATCCCCTACTAGTTGCAAGGGCCTTAATGCTCTCGAATTGTGCTATAGATTTAAGTAGGCTATATCACAATGCAAAAGGTCAGTGTTGATGTTTTCTTTAAGTCAGCATTGTTCTGACCGTGTTTTTTTATCTCCATTGAGACCAACGGTAAAGCAAAATTGTTCTGTTCTGCTAAGGGTTCAGCAAAGAAGGCTGGAGGCAAGAAGAAATACAGAGGGAGAAGAGAGGGTAGCAGGATAGGGTAGGAGAGGTTAGGATAGGAAAGAAATATAGGAAATGAGAGTAGAGCAGGGGCGTGGGGAAGAGAAGTGAGGACAGGAAAGGAGAGGAGAGCATTAGAGAGAAAATGAGAGGAGAGACATTGACGTCTGAGATGCTATCAGGTCTCCTGGCCTTCATTGCTGATATGACAGACTCAGTCCCCATTGACAGAGAAATCAGCCTGCCATCTCCCATAGCCTGCTGTTCTCCTGCATGGCACAGCACAGCACAGCATCGGGGTCTATTGTCTCTCAGGCTTTGTTCTAAATAACATCTGCATTTGTCAGCATAGGTTTTATTCTCTTCTGGTCTCTTATCCCTCAAGCAAAGTTTGAAGGGATTTTCCTGCCCCTGGCTATGTGATTTGAAATGCCCTTGGTGATAGATGACTGTAGAAAAATGTTTCTGAATAAGAAGTGGGTTGTGGTAACAAGTACAAAGGTTGTAGGTTATAATGCATGCATTAACTAATTGGTTGACAGAGGCTTAGCCAACTATATTTTTTAAGGTAATCAGTCATAGTTCATCATTTTTATTCTGTACTGGTTATTTCCTAGAAAATCATAAGCAGGCAAATATACTGTAGATCAATAATTCAAAACTGGCGGAAAACAAATTTAAAGACTCATCAATTAAAAGGACTGGACTACTAATTAGCTTAGAGTTTCTTTAGTTTGCAGCAGTCCATGCTCTGTATATAAGTGTTTAACTGGTAGGCTTGACTATAATAATGAAGCCTAGTACAAGACTATTGTAGTAATTGTTGTAATCCCCACAGCCCTGCATCTACACTGTATTATCACTACAGGATCATGATGCAGAAAAGGTGGAGCAAGCATGTAAATGGTCTGATCACTACAATGCTACATCTCTATGTAAGCATGCAGTGATTTACACTGGTACTGTATGTACTTGATTGCCAGCCGGGCTTGACTTGGAAAGAGAGCAAAGAATAGCACAAGGAATGGTTAATAGTGTAATGCAGTATTTGCTGAAAATGAACTGTGGTGTACCTGTTCATGTTTGAGTACTGCACAAGTGGTGATTCTAATAAGCAAAACATAATAGTATTTATGAAATGATTTTTTAGATAATAAGGTGCATCCTTCACTAAAAATATATATTTACAACAGTAATCGTACTTATAATAGGAACCTATATTGGCAGAATGGTGGTGGCATATGTTGCTGTAAATAAGTATTACTGTTTTAGTAACAGGAGTGGGCTTATCATGGGGAGGTTGTCAGTTCAAAACCACAGACTAGCTCTGGGAATATGCGGACGTTAAATGAATGGCTAACACTCTTCTTCCCTCAACATCTTCTGTCAAAGGCACTTAACCCCCAGTGGCCAACAGCAGACAGCAGTTGTACTTGTCAAGTCCCAGTGTGAATGTGTGGAATATAAAATGAAACATAGTATTGCCAGAAAAGAGCAAGGTGCTCAGTGAGATAAATCGAGGTTTAAAAATGTGGGAATACCACATTAGCAGCCAGTTATCCAGGGCCGAGTCAGAGCAGAACCAAACCAAACCACAGCTCTTCTCTTCAAGCTCCTGGTCTGACATTGTTATATAATAGTCAGAGTTTGCTGTGGGAGAGTAGGCTAGAGGAGAGCAACACAACACAATTGGGGACCTCACAAAGGGGTAAAACAGACTTAGCCAGTAGCCGGTAGTCTTCAGCCAACGAGAGTGAAGGCCAGAGAAACAGTGAGAGTGAAACGGGAATGAGGAGGGGACACTTTATCACTTTTATTGCCCATCCCCCGTCCCCATCACCCCTGAGTAGAGTCAATGTGGAGGAAGATATATGGCATCTGACCCTCCGAGGGAAGCCTAGCACTTCTGAGGAACATATGTGCTTGCTGTAGAATAGCTGGCAGCACTAATGGTAAATGTATATCTGAAAACCCTGTGGTAGCAAGATGCTATAGTTGGGCAAAAGACAAATTCTGTGCAAGATTAGGACACATTTTCCTGGAGAAAAGAAAACACATTTTGTAGCGCTGACTTTATGGTCTTACTGTGAAATCAAAATATTGTGATGACATTTAGATTTAGCTAAGTGCTGAAGTAAATTTGCAGAGCTTCCTGCAGAACCTGACTTACAGACACTAGTATCCTCTATGTAACAGACTCTATTGTAAAAGGAAGGTTGTGGAGGTGATAGGACAGTATGTTCTGTCAGTGCAGATAGCTACAGCCAGAGAGGTCTGGTGCCCTTTTTTCTCCCCTGTGAAATTCCCTCGGGGTTCTTTTTATGATTGTTGAACCCTGAAAGGTCAGGGAAAAACATCTCTCTGTACAGTAAGGATGTCTAATTTTGTGTTTGCCTGAGTATATGTCTGTGTATATGTGTGTGTGTGTGTGTGTGTGTGTGTGTGTGTGTGTGTGTGTGTGTGTGTGTGCCTGTGTTTGTATTCAAACATAGATCTGCAGCACTTCCACGTGCATCTTGAGAATATTTACTATGTCCACATGTATGTGTGTCTGCAAGTTTGTAGTAAGTGTGCAATCAGAGAAAGAGCTAGAGCAGGGCAGAGAGACAGATAGCAGGACAGACGGAGAGGAATGAGAGAGTAAGGGGCAGAGAGAGATGGCAGGACTAAGAGCAGGAGAGTGAGAAGTTTTTTTCAGAGGCTGCTGAAGGGCCAGTTACTAAAGGTGGAATGTGGCACCGGTTAATCTTGAGGTGATTACACTCAAAGAGTGAGAGCCCTCATGCTGTTAGTTGAACTATTAATAGTGGAGACACTCAGTTTTCTCCTGTGGCAGGCAAGCAGCCAGGAATCTAGACAGGCAGCAAGGTAGGCAATCAGACCTGCAGCCTAGACATCTAGGCAAACTAAACAGCCAGGCAGGTGGGCAAAGGAGCTTACAGGGCTGTTGCTCCATCAACCAATACAACAGAAAACCTCCAAACCTGCTGACAGGATTCACACTAGTCACTTTTGGGAAAGTAGTGAAAGCAGTTCTTGGACTTCACATTCTTCCCCAAACCAAGAAAACTCATCGCCTATTAGTGCTCATATGCTTTTCAAATCTAACAATTTAACATGGCCGAGTCTGGTCTGGTGAAGTGAGTGAAGTAGCTTGTGCTTGGTCAGAAGGAGGCCTGTTTTTGGTCAATTTAGACAGGGGCTCTCAAACATTTTCATGCCACAGACTCCCAAACAGACAGACATTAGATCACAGACCCACTTTTAATAAAATGTTGCCTTAGATTTGGCCTCCATATAGCATGATTTGTTGTTGTTGATTTAGAATTTAAACCGTGTAACTGTCTGTGTTGTATATGGGGTGATTATAGTGGTGAAAGTGAAGCTAATGATCAGAACAGTAATTGTTATACGTCCTCTAAACAGGAGACTTTGTTGTGAATGACATAATAAAATTAAACCTTTCCTTGTTTTGTGTGGGATTCCCTTGAATTACCTCAGTGAATACTGCAGGTCCTTGGGCCGCCCTTTAAGAACTGCTGGTGTAGGAATCACAACTCTAAGGCCTGTTTATGTGTAATGTGTGTCAAATAATCCAAATTTATGTTAAAGTGGACAGGACAAAATTGGCAACAGCAATAAAATGACCTATCCAGTAGCCACTCACTCTCATACTCCAAGTGCTTTGCGGTGTGTGTGTGTGTGTGTGTGTGTGTGTGTGTGTGTGTGTTGGTATACTTACCAGTGGTGGTTTACACAGTGGGCTCTAATCTCTCTTTCTGTGTATGTGTGTGTCTGTTTGTATTCTGCTCATTCAAGACTCAGCTGGTTGGAGCAGGTGCAGGCTGGTGACTCAAGCACGTGCACGCTGCCTATTTGGTCCTTCTATTACGCCTTTGTATGGCAGGCCACCAAAAACACAAACCATTCAATGCTTCCAAAAAACAAATACACCCATCCTGTATTCATCCAGCACACACACACACACACATTTATACACAGAAGCATAGTGCACATGCACATATGCACATACACACACATTCTAATTTTAGTAAATCAAAGGTTAGTATTGGTTAGCCATAAACCAAAAAGTAGATTTTTTATATCAAATAACTGCTGCAGTGGCATTGTTGGAAAACTTTGCATTTACTTATGTAATCCCTGCTCACACCACGCCCCACTTAGACTGTTATTTAGAAAGTGTATTTTCGTAGTGTAGATTTATATTTTAATGTGAGACTCAGCATTTCTTATTCTATTTTTTTTTTAAAGCAAAAAGACTTCCTGCTTTGCTCATCAGCTGTATTTCAACTTATGCTATTGTCCTGTGCCGTCATATGTCATTCCTAATTGTCGTTGTTCTTAGAGATCCCATAGGGATCAGGGGGTTAGACATTTAGTAGAATAACAGTGCTTTACATGTACAGTAGATATGGCATGGTAGATTACAGCAGCAGCCAACTGACATAAATAGGGAGGATAAAGAGCAGCCGTTGTCATGACGTCACTAATGCAGCCATGGGCCTTATATAAGCACACTGTATTAACGCTACACACAGACAATACCATGTAAGCTACACTAGAACATACTGTGCATCGTAGACAAAGTGTAGACTACTTTTCACACTGCTTGAGGCGAAAGGTAGCATTGTGGGAGCTTTGAATGTATTGAGAGGCATTGCAAGAGGGTTCAGTATGGTGTGTGTATACACTGTAGCTTGTGTTTGTGTGTGGTCATGTTGAAGTGTGTGCATATGAGTGTGGCCTATTCATGGTTGCTTGGTTTGGGTAACTCTACCATGTGCATATGCATATATATTGTCTGTTACTGTAATGGAAATAACAGTGAACTGGCCTGCCTGGTTTTCATCATCAGACACTGATTGAAAGAGACAGAGACAGAAAGGGCTGAGGTTATGATCCCAGGATCGAGCTCCTCGACTGAAGTCCAATGGAGGATCTCCCGTTAATCCTTTAATATCACTCGTCCCACTGAGATACTGCCACCATCACCATGGTGATGATAAGATGGCCTATATGTGCGCCAGCATAGCAGGCTACACCATAGAAATCTGTCTTTATCAGGCATAAATGCTGTCATTTAAAGTTGTATCTCAAGACAGGCCTCAGGCTATAAATGTGGGGCATATGAAGTCATCAGGCATCCGGCCACAGGGCTTTACTAGGTTGGCTGTGTTTACTGAAGACAGCGGGTAGAAGTTGGTGGCCTTATCCTTGAGTGGGCGGCCGCTTGGATGGTTGTTTGGCTGGTTGGCTTTAAATCTGTGTGGAGAGGCGGCTAATGCAAGGGAATCCTTTGATTTGGGATTTTGCAGCAGCCAAAGTCAAACAGATCTTCCTGCCTGGGACAGATGCTGTGAGGCATCGAGTTCAAGTTAATTTCACTTGTGCAGTATTGTGCACACATCTGTTTATTTAGCCAAATGTGTCGATCTTTATGCCATACAGCCCCCATAGCCTGTTTGTGTCTTATTTGAATGCAGAAGCATGTAGCCTATGCAGAATATGATAACCTCACTTAGCATTTTCAAAAATATTGTTATGAAGGTGATGTAGTTTTGGTAGGTAACAGTTATCATAGCTCCTTAAGTTTTTTTTTGTTTTTTTTTCCCTAAGGTTTGATCTGTGTGTAACATCATAGGGTACTCTACAGCAATATTTTAGCAATGTGATGGGTGTTACCCATGAGAAATTAGGTGATATCAGATTGCCCCTACTCTTGACTGGCTGTGTACACTATATGTTTGCAATTTAGTTAAGCGAGCTAATAGTGACATGCTGTAGCAATGAATTGGGACAGGAAGCAGTGGAGCAGCCCAGGCCAACAATAGGCAAGGTATCTATTACCTCTCTATTGTTAGGCATGGCCAGGCTATTATTATAGCCCTGAGTGAGGCAGAGACGGCTGACTGCAGTTTCAGTACTGCCCACCTATTGCTCCCAGGCAGGAACAGCAATTATGACCAGAGGTTTTTTTTTTATGTGCATGAGGACTTGACTGGTGAAAGAGTAGCCAAGTTTGGTGATGGGAGTGGAGTGGCGGTTGAGGTTGAGATAGCACCAGGGATGAAAACAGTTTTTTTTTTTTTTTTTTTAGTTGACACTGTATGTTAACAATGAGTGAGCAGTACAGTCTCTTGCTCAGTGGCTGTTGTTGGAATTAAACCTGAGGTCTTCTATCACCAGGGGAACCAGGTGGAATGGCTGGAATGGCTGAGTTAGATGGATCTAGAATTTGCCTATATGAGGCCGGAAAATTATTGTGATGGGGAGAGTGGACAGAGTTGGTGCTGGAAGTGTAGGCTGATACTTGGACTCTAGCTGGATATGTAATCAGACTGAATTGGGACTTGTAGTATGACTGGGGTTGGGTTTCTGGTTGGTGTGATTTTGGATTTGCATTGGAGTTGTCGCAGTGTTGGGTTCTTGGTATGACTTACCAAGGTTGAGTTTGTAGTACTGAGGAAGAGATCAACATGAAGCCACAACAGTGCTTGGTTTTGGAGCTTGGGTTGATGAAGAGAGCAGTAAACTCATGGCGGTGGAGCAAGGACTTAGGCTGGTTGAGTATTCCTAGCAGAGCTGTTCAGCTGTATATCAGAGGAGATGTGATGCTTCATGGGACAGTGTCAGCTGCCAAGAAACTGCTGATCACGGCCTGAATAAAATGTATCTGTGTCAGGATGAATAAAGTAGGCTGGCAGAAGAATCAACCAAGCATTCACACACAAAGGCGGACATATTCGTACACACACCATTTGAAAAGCATTTACTCAAACAAATGTGTAAAAAAACACAAGCACACAAAGACAGATGGATGTCCCCACTTCCTCGTGGCAATGATTAAATGTTGCTCGTATACTTGAATATGAGTCCACTGTACAATGAATGGATTAAATTCCTTTTATCAATTTTAAAATGATTAGTAACACGTACATAGTGAAGTACTGAAATATTTAAAGATGTGCTGCCTCTACAAGCCTTGCATGGATATGCGCTTGTGAATGTGGGGGCTGCTGGGTGATTAGCTGACTCTTTGCCACTTGGAAATCTCTCAGGAGGGGAGATATGGAGCAGCTCAATTGAATCCTGGCAGGTAATCTGAGGAAACAGATGGATTTTAGTTATATTTGGCAACAGATTAGCCACTTCCCCGTTGCTCAGAAAATCTGCTGTTGCCAACTCCTGTTTGACAATTTGAATATTAGTCCTTGGTCAGGAGGTCTGGCTGCTGCACCGTTAGATTGCCTATTCTGATGAGTGTGCCCTGCGCATTCAATCCTATCTGTGCTTTCTAAGGCCCAGCTGCAGTAGCCAGCCAACCTCTCAACCCGAAGTGCTTGCCCTCTCGCCGCCCCACCTGGTCTGCCTATCGCACCATGCCAGCGCCTGGTGCCAGAGGAAGTTATCAGCTCTCTATCCCCTGCCCATAATCCTCTCTGAGGTGGAGAGAAAGTGTTAAGTAGCACTTCTCCTGGCATTTCTTGGAGAGGCAGAATGAACAGGTGTCTTGGGACCTAATCGGCTGTCTTTAAATGAGCTGCTATTTTTAGTGCCCGTTCCCCCCGTCTCTTGGAGTTTTTCAGGCAGTGTACAGTAGAGGTGGTACAATGTGGGATTTCTGTTTTATATATCCCACAGAGATAATGCTGACACAGTCATATTCTCTGCACCTTGATGTTCCAAATATTGGTAGCTGGAATAGACTAACGAACTCTGTAAAGGCATTTTGGTTGGAGTTTCTCTTAATGTTAAAGTAATAGATGGTCTTCATCCAAACAATGTCCGATGGGCAAGATTTCCTTATTCAGTGATGTTCCCATCTCTTTGCACATTACAAAAAGGCACATCTGAGCTGTATTGCACAGTCTATTCATTAGTTTCCTAATCTATTTAGTTTATCATCATATATTGTATGATCCAGTCATATATCATTTTATATCACACAATTACTGTTGTGGTGAGAGCAGAATTGAGAGGTACCCATGCCTGCATCCTCCAGAGATTTCTCTTCAGGTCACTTGCGTCTGAAGTGATTTCAGATAGACGTTGACCTCCTCTTCTGGCAGCACTGACAGACTTGGATGGTGTTAATGATGTATGTAGTTGGTATTTACCCACTGAGCCAGATTATTCCATTATGATCCAATTATCCCTCAGTCTTTAGTGGACTCAGAGGGCCTGCAGGGTCACTGCTTAGCCATGAGATCCTCTCTGAGAGATTTCTCTGTTCCAGTGTTGATGCCAAGACTGTGTCTGACTATCTGTTTAATCTGTCAGGAACTGTGGGATGCCAATATACTACTCCAAAATCATTTGAGGAGAAATTTATAACATTTCATTGTAACATTTTGAATGCGTCGTACTGTAGGTCAGCTTGGCTCGGGAGGCATTTGCACTCTGCCAGAGATTTGTGAGTGGCTATTGGAAGCAGTCCAGTAAAACCCACGTTCTCTTGGCAGCCTTGATCACAACTGCATTATACAAAGTATAGTGGAAGGGCTCTTTAATGTTCAATAAATTCTTCCATAGTTGCATTTTCTACACTATGTTGGTATATATTTCCAGTAAGAGTGCCAAATTTAATTTAAGTATAGATGCAGATAAATTTAAGATTTTTTGTATTAATTTCACTAATGAACATATTGGCCTATATTTGCCTGTAAGAAGTTGCAGACAAAGCATGGTGGTATGCGTATTTTTAATCACTGGCACTTGTGGCGGCAGGATGCCAGGATTGACCATGTTAAAAAAAAAAAGTTTAAAAAGGTTTACTCTCACTCTTTTCACCTTGAGCAAGCACAAATGCTGATGCATGTAGATCAAGGCATAGTTTGGTTTGGTTTTGTTTGGTTTGTTTATTTACACATATAAGAAACTTTATAAAAGATACAAAATAAAATGAACAGAGAAACATGAGGGAGAACTGCCTAAAAACCCTCAAGGGGCTTGAAAAGTGGCATTCTCCAGGCAGCATATCACTGAAAGTAAGCATACACAAATTATATGCGCCACACCAGCACATACAATAAAGACAGCATCATTCATCATAACAGGGCATTCAATAGGCCTTGATTCCCTCTCTGATGATATTTAGCTGTTCTGTTGGGAGCCATGCTGGGGCTTGTTCCATTTGCAGTTGGTAATCAGTGAAAAGTCATGCTCTCCCTGAGGAGAGCGCCACTACATCTGACCACATCCCACAGTTCCTAGCTGTTCCACCACCCTCTTGCAGACTTCTGAGAGGGAAAAAGAAAGAGTAGGGTCCCAAGCAGCAGATTGCTCAAAGACAGGATTAGAGAGAGAGAGACTAAGAGAGAGAGAGAGACAGAGAGAGATTGGTAGAACAGGAGAGAAAAGGACAGGAGGGGGAATTAAGGCATGCTAGATTGACCGGCTGGGCAGGCCCGGCACACTTTGGGCTGGGGAGGTGGTGTAATTGGAAAGTAATTATGCCTTGGGTGGCATGTAGGGAAGCTCAGCATAATGTAAAGGAGAACAGTGTGTGTGGGGGTCTGCTTTTAGCTTCTGTGACAGAGAAACAGAGTCTGACAGTATACAGTCCAGCAACTTTACACCTTTAGCATGTTAGCAAATTATTGTACAGTCACAGCCAGCAAAGTGACTTGAATATTTTGATGTACTTTTGACATTGAATAGATGTTGCTATGACAAGCTGCGCCAGCGTCAAAACCCAATATAAATATAGCACCAACATGAAGGCCGAGATGATGTTTGCAGTCTTGTATTGTTTTATAAAATCGGGACCTAAATGGCTTTCTGGTATCAGCTCACTTCCCGTCCTGCTCCTCCCACTGAATGACAGATAAGTAGGCGATGCTTCTATTTATTCTGCCCATCAGAAGTTGTTAGGTGCATATTAGCTGCTGCCGGACCTGCCGTGGCGCTCGTGACATGTTGCCAGCCTTGTTCTGGGTGTGGGGGAATGTGATGATTCAGGGCTCGTTGTACAGCTGTCACATCAATGTATTTCTCCTGCTGCTACTCCGGCTCTGGAATGGGCAGTTTATGGACGGGAGGGGGTGCGGGCGAGAGAGAAAGAGAGACAGAGATGGATAGAGAAAGATGAAAGAGAGAGAGAGATTTTCAACGACACTGTTCTGTACAATAAGAGTTAGGCCTGTTCCTACAAGTTATGCACCAGTAATGCCAGTATCACATTAATAACCACGAATGCATACTGCACTGAGCCGTAAGAGTGTTTGCGTGTGTGCATGAAGAAATGTGTGAATGAAAAGTGTGAAATAGAAGCAGGTGACCAAGACTCAGCCCTTGTTGCGTAGACACTGGACACTGTAGTATGGAAGCAGTGTGTTGAATGTAGTATGTATTATTATTCATGTTGCTCATTAGTTGGATTGTACACAAATATAATGCTGATCTAGACAAAAGCAAAATATTTGTGGATAGGTGAGTTTCCTTTCTTTACCTTATGATGAGGATGATGGAAATGATGACTGTGATGAGAAATGTGTCTGAAGTGATGACATTTTTCTCCTCTCCTCTCCTCTCCTCTCCTCTCCTCTCCTTTCCTTTCCTTTCCTCCCCTCCCCTGCTTGTGTGCTGAGATGTCTTCAGAGGGCTCAGATTAATTAAATCTGTGGGTTCTTCCTAAAATGTTCAACTCCCTGTGACAGGCCACTGTGTAATTGTCCTGGTGTGTGCACAGTAGGAGCCGCATCAACTCAGCTCTCTCAAGGCCCCCACTTGCTATTTGAGTTACACTTTATTACAGCATGAGCTCAGGATGTGGGACTCTACTGTACTGTGGCTCAGCTGCTGAAACCCACCACAAGAGAGTTGCGCACTTGTTTACATTTACAAGGCCTTTGCTGTCAGAGCGTCTAGTGTTTGGGCTGCCCTCCCTGAGGAGATCAGCCTGGCAGAACCAGTGTTGTCTTTTAAATCGTCTCTTAAAGTGGTAAAGCTGGAGTTCCCTGTTTTGTTTTGTTTTGTTTTGCTTTGTTTTTTATGTTGGGTAAATCTTAAGTGCTAAGCGTTCATTTCTGTGGTGTTTTTGCACTGCAGATCTCAGAAATCAGTTGTTAGTTAAGCTGTGTGTCCAGGGCTGTAATGTGGTTTTCCTTTGATTTTCTGCTGCTGAAGTTTGAGATTTTGTAGCTGTTGCTTTTTTTCAGCTACGGTGGCTATCGCTGATCATGCTAACTGCTCCCAGTTCTTCTAATTATTCCAAACATACAGCTCTTGCACTTCACTTCCTGTGCACCAGAGTATTTTCCCCAGGGAAGTCCTTTCTGACAACAGGTGTGTAGAACAGCAAATGTAAATGCTTTTATGAGCTGAATATAGGTTGAATCACTCTTGTGTTAGAGCCGTTGTCAATAGAGAGTAGCAAAACAGACATTTATTTTTTTGAAAACTACACAGATTATTATGTTAATTTTTTGCTGCAGATGTGCTGTGATGTGATATTTCTATTTCTATTTTTGTTCCATCATTAGTGTTTCTCAAACTAGTCCTAGGCTTTCCATCCTCGTAGCTAATTAACTAGTTAACTGCTTTCACCTGTAGTCCCTGGATGGCTAGATTGAAAATCAGCAGGACTTTATCCCAGCGAAGGGTCTCTATCCCACCTCTAGCCGTATGACAAAGTTTTTACCTGTGTCCTTGTGAAATTTTGTTTACATCTTTTCTTTGTCTTTAGTGTGAAAGACTTTGTAATGTTATTTGAAAAAATGGTCAAACACCCATATTGACATATATTGTAGTCATTTAGCAGTCTCTGTTATGCAGAATGACTCACAAGTAAGTAGGTAGAAGGTTCAGTGTGTGTGGTTCTTGCGGTGAGATAACTTATGACTGTTAACCACAAGGGAAAACTGAACCTCTTCACTTTATACGCTGCTGATTTTTGTTTTTGTAGTTCAAGTGATGTTTCTTTGTTTCACCAAGAGGAAGAAAAGTCATCAGTTGCACTGTGGTGTTAGACTGAAATAGCAAAAGGCTGCATTGCATGACTTTTTAGGATTCTAAATTAAGATCACAGCCGGCTTGTATTTGTTTCAGAAATAGCAAACATTGTCCTTGCACATTGCCAATAGCACATGAAGTTCAGCAGAGAACCACCAATGTGCAAATCTGGGATTTGATCTGTTGTGGTTTACCACTTCCTCTGTCTTCTTTTTAATTCCTTTCCTTCTATTTATCTCTACTTTCTCCTCTTTTATTTGCTTAAGACATTGCACAGTAATGCACAAATGGAATCAAATTGACCTGAAAAAAGTTTTGTCACTCATTTCCCCACAGAACTCCAGGAACTACAGTGATACTCAGAAGTTCATGCAGCATTTGTGTCCACTAGAGAGCACTGTAGCATTAGTCATTGTCAAACCTGACTGCCTCTCAGTACAAAGGCAGTGAGGCAGAGCAGGTCAAACCCTTAACGCAGAACAAACTAACAACACAGACCGAGAATAACAGCGGCGTGGCACACATCAAAATTTAAAACCAGACTCTTAGAGAAACATCGAGAGAGAGAATCATAACCCTGTTTGGACAAAGCTTCCTAGTCTTAAGCAGTATGTCTTTGTGCTGGGGGTTCATTGGAAGCAGAGCGCAGGTTAAAGAGGTGGAAAACAGAGACTGTATTTGTCCTGCAGGCCTCCACGGCAGCCAGGATACTGAATACGTCACTTCTGACATTTCACACTCACTCATTTTACTGCCTCATGTCAAATAATACACCCTGCACACACATGCACACAGTACAAGGGATGTGGACACACACACACACACACACTCAACACACCCACACACCCTGTCCGGCAGGCGTCCAGGCAGGCAGGCAGCAGGCTTGATCAGATAAATATGAGGCTTGTAATGCGACCACAGAGACGGGACTGATGGGATCAATAAAGAACGGCACTACAGGTCATCGGGAGAACACAGCGAGAGGATAAATATGGACTGGCTCATCGGAAAACAGACCAGGGAGACTGATGGGTACACAGGACTATATGTTCTCTCATATGTTCTGTCACTTATCTGACACAGATCACAGACAGCCATCGCTTACTCTGATTGTGCTCTGGCTGCACCTAAACTAGACCATAGGGGTGCTTCCTCGCTACATTCTGACACTCTGAATGAGTTTAGTTTGTAACTGTTACTGTACTGTACTGTGGATTTTTATTAGGTGTTGGATATTGGCCAGTCAGTGTCATCCATCGCTGATATGATGGAGGTTTTTCCCTGATCTCAGCTATGTAGCATTTAAAACCTGCAAAGAAATTCGTTTTACACATTTTATTTACTTGATTTAGTTGATTTGTCATTCTTAGGCAGTAAAGAAGCCCAGATTTTTTCCACCTACTGCTGAGTAGATGCACTGGTACAGAATGCCTTAAAGTGCAATTTTCACGATTGTTGGTCTGAATGCAGAGTTTTAGCTAATCATAATGCTCTAAATGCTATTTAAAAGGCTTTCCACCCTGAGGACAGTGTAGTTTTTGAGGAAACACTGACTTGTTGTACCTCTTTTGGCATGAAAAGTGTCATGAAAAGTGTGTATTTATTTTATGCACAGTATTGGCTGACAGTTTTAATACATAAATATTAGTGGTGGTGTTACCTCTCAAACTGTAATACATACGTATTGAGTTTTGTCGGGAGTTTCGGTTACAGTCACTTTAGAGGCTACAGTATAATGTGCCTCGCAGCTCGAGTACAAACCTAGAGAATTAAATTAGTTAATGCTGCTATGTCTGAAGCCAAGGCAGCATTCAATTAACACATTCCATTTCACACAACTATATATAACTGGCTATGTACTTCACAGCAAAAGTGCTGATGAGATGTGTGTTTGTCTGATGTGCGATTCTCAGCTGCAACTTGTCTCTGTTTTGTGTAAATTTGACATCTGCCATTGGTGAAAAACCAGGACAGATACTCAGAGCTCCTGACTGCCACTGCAGGTTCAGTGCTCGATGGCATACAGATGACGGACAGTAGGGCTGGGCGATATGGACAGAATCGGTTATCACAATATTTTTGACCGAATCCTTTGGCATTGACATTGCAACGATACTGTAGGGATGACTGTTGGTGTTTTCACAAAATATTTACACAATGACATTTTTGATAAACAGTAAGTATTTATGTGGATATGATGACCAAGCAGATAGAGGCAAATGACAAAACAGCGAGAGCAGACTAGTAAGGTCAGAAAACTGCATCACTTTACTGTAATGCAGCCTTTAGAACCAGGAAAAAAAACATTTTTTTACCATATCACAATATTATGATATCCAAAGTTACACATGATATCTTGTCTCATGTCACAGTTTTGATATATTGTCAATATATTGCCCAGCCCAACTCAGGAATTTGTTGTGTTAAAACTACAGTTTGGTTGGCCAGTACATCACATTCACTATATTGTGGTGACCGACATCCTTGTTTAATCTCGGAGTGCTGCTGTGTGAATTGCCTCTGAAAAAACTCCACGAACTAAATGTGAGATAGAAAAGCTGATAGTGGTCGAGGGAAACTGACACAACAAGCTGTGTCATGCTGTGATTGTCAGGGTTTTCTGCCTCTGAATTTGGCTGTTTGAATAATTAAAGTTATTACTCATATTTGCTTCGGTGGGATTGTTTGATATGTAAGGAAGTTGTATGATGCATTCCGCCTTCACTTGTGGAAAGAGTTACAGAGAGAGAATGAAGATGAAGGGGTATATGATATTGCTTACATGAAGCTACAGCCGTTTCTTTTTTGTATGTTTTTTTGTTATCTAATTTATGTGTCTCCATCATTTTTATTGTAATTATGAATGTTGTTTTTATCATGTTGTTGTTTACATTATTACCATTACATCATCCTTACATTGTCCTGTATTATCATCGTCCTCATCAAATCATCAGTATCATGGTTTTTATCCATATTTTAGCTAATGTATTATAATCATGCCATACACATCTTTAGTAATATCAGTTGTTCCAGTATTATGTGTCTTTTACATTGTTTTCCTCATCTCTTTATGTTCTGTATGCACTGAGCTGTGCACACTTTTTATTTTTTATGTTTTAGGATCAAAGAAGAACCAAAGCCTCAGCCGGCACAGTAAGTAAACTGCATTACCCAGAGTGCTCTAGGCTTTGACACTTCTTCCTGTCAGTCGGTGCTGTGTGCTTCATGTGGCTTTCTCCTCTTTGTCTGGGATGAAAATGAAGGAAATGTCACGGGTGTCATGGAAAGCTGCTGTGTTACATGATGATTGCCCAGTGCCATTTTTTTTTTCATGAACTCTGAAAGAGTAAAGATCGACCAGATTGTTGAACTCTGTGTTGGCAGACTTCCATGACATCAATGACGACTGCTTTTCCTTTCTACCAGCTCTGTATAGCCGGGTCCCACACCCCCTTCCCTTGTTCCTGGTCTCTAACTGGCTGCCCTTCCTCATCTAGTGTGTCATCTGCACTCCGATTGGCTTGCGCAGCCTCTTACTTTATCCACACGTGTGGACTGTCAATGCATCTATTCTGCTGTACTGTACTGTACCTGCATTTTGACCGAATGTACCTGCAGGGCTAACCAGTCTGACAACCTGACCCCTACTACATCTCCAAACTGGAATAAATGATACTCCTATATCCCTGTTAGCCGAACGTTTGATGCAGCGCTCATTTCCATTGGCTGTAGAGCTTTCCTGCTTCTTCTTTCCCTACCCTCTAACTCTGTCTGTACTATCTATATTCTGTCTTTCTTCATCTTTCTGCTTTTTCCGCTCTTTCTCTCTCTGTTTCTGATAACTGTGTCTGGTTGTCAATGTTCCACTAATCACCGTTCTGCCAGTGTCCCAGCCTTTTCCTCTTTCTGCTCTGGTTGTAGTGAATGTCCCTGTATTGTTCACTTCTCAGAGACTGACTTGCCTCCTAAAACCCTCTGAGGACAGACTGTTTTTTCCCATGATGACTCTTTGCGATGTTCCAGTCACACTGTTTGCTTATTTGAACAGGTGGTTTCCCTTTAGTGGGATCACTGAGCTGGTAAATAACGTTCTTCAGCCCCAGCAAAAGTCCCAAAATGACAAGGAGCCAGAGCCTGACGCGTAAGTAATAGACCAGACCCCTTTTGACTGATCTCCTCCCCAGCAGGTACAAACATACACTTCAGTCCCCAGTGGCTGTACACACAACATGTTTGATCTAAGAAGAAATTAGAATATTCTGGGGTTCGCCAGCAAACTGACTGTTGAAGCATGCAGTGCAAAAGACAGGAGTGCTATCCCGAGATCTGTTCTGCTTTTATGAATACCACAATGCACAAAACAGGTACCAAATATTGTACACAAACACAAGGAGGCTATGGTTATTTGGGAGAAATTTTCTTTGACTGAATGTGAAATGACTGTTGTAAAAATGTAATTTAGTTATGTAGCTCATTTAAACTGTGTTCAGAGGACAACCTACTTTTTTTTTTTTTTTTTACTGTGGGTAAAAAAGGGAATAATTATACATGACCACAGACATTGGCCATTATAGTTATTCCCATGCTCTGCAATAAGGATGCAACAACATATTACAATATGTGATATTGCATGACTATTTTGAGAAATGTATATTGTGAAATCATACTTTATTTGATATGTTTTTATAATCAGCTTAAATTGCCCATCCCTGCTATTCAGTGATGTGCTTACAGTGATGTTTATTTTGTTCCAAACTGTCCAAGCAATTAGCTACAACCAGGCAAATATGAACCTATAATAGGGTGCCAAGAAGGACAGATTTCGTTTTTAGCTACTACTGTGGATAAATTTGCTGCATTTCATGGTAGTTAATTAACTTTATGTCACCTTTACATTCTGCTCCAGCGGTTTGATACACAGGGTTGGATGACACTGTTAATATTCAAATTAGTATCAGCTTTGTATCAGCTGAGTTTCACAACTAAGTCAGTGTGTATACTTAACTTCTAATCAATTTGTCCAATGTAAATGCTTATCACATTTTTGTATGAGCGGCGTCATGGTTACAGTTAGATACAAAGCTGATAGTAATTTGAGTATTAGCATTGGACATCCCAAATAAAATGTTAGGATTGCTATTTAATTCAAGAATACTGTTTCTGATACATTGCTTTTTGGGAGACTGCAAAATATGTACTCTGAAATTAATATGATTTAAATACCTAAGCCAAAACATATTTAAGTAAAAGAAAAATTGCCAATTAAAAAAGCACAGATACTTTTCAGTGGCAAAAATATTCATAATTTGTTATGTCCATCTTAGTACCTGTGTTTTTATAGTTGACATATTTACTATGTTGGCTAATAACAAGTATGATCTAGGAGTAATCAGTCAGCTAAGACTGATACAAGGTTTCTCTCACAATACATGGCAGAGCTTGTAGAGAGCGTGTAGTTCAGCCTCGCTGGTGATACGCTGAGTCTGTCATGTGTCCAAGAGAGAGGCTCACGTTACCGGCTGTGTATGGCTGTTCTGGTGCGGCCCACAGGTAAGGGGGCTCAGATACGCTGGCAGGGACAATGAGCAGCGTATGATTACTCGTCAGCAGTGTCACCTACGTTTGACCGTGTTTGACCGAATAAGTAAACCCCCTGGAGGATGGGTGCCATGTACCAGCTGCCTGCTGCCTCTTACTCTGCCCGGTGCTCTGCACTGCTCTGCCTCTTTTCTTCTCTTCTCTTTGTTGCCCTCTTTGTCTTCCCCATATCTTTCTGGTTGACCTTTCCCCCTGTAAATGAGTCTTTTCTGCTACACTTCTCCTTAACTGTACTCAACTCTTTTCTATATTTACCTGTTTGTACTTTGCTCTTTCATCTCTCTCTTTCTTGATCTCTGATATCTTTCTCATGGCGCAGATTTAAAAATACATGGTCTGTTTGAGCCAGTCAAAAGAAGCTGCCTTTGTTTTTATGCTTTTTATAACCTCTGTTTGGCCTCCTACGAGGTGAGAGAGTGTGAGGAGAGCTCAGGACAGAAGTGACCTGATACAGAGGAAGGGAGAGGTAATCATTGGTCATCTTTGATGACTCCTCTCAGTGACCTTATCTATCAATAGAACAGGGGCTCTGCATTGAGAGCAGGATGGAGTGAGAATAAAACATGATTGCCTACTGTCTTATTTCCTTGATCCTCCGAGACAGTGGCTTTGTGTCTTGTATCACAGGCATCATCGCTCCGTTATCAGGCCCTGTGTCAGTAAATGAGATTTGGTGGGATCTGTTAAACAAGACTACATACTAATCTCCGCTTGCTAAATGGACAAAGGCTGTGACACAATTAGCCCTTTAATCCCTCAGTGGGTACAACGAGGGGCATGCCAGTGGTGTTCTATTTAATGTTTAGATGACAGCGAGACTCACACATACAAACACACACACCTAGATAGTCGCCAGTGGCTCTGCAGCAATTACATTTGGGTCGTAAAGGTCTGTTTGTGGGCAAAGGCAGCACGTTTATCTCAAACGCAGAGCTCTATGTGGTAAAAGGATAGCACTGATCAATAATTCAGAAGTGCTAATGAATGTTGCAGGGGATATGTGGGGCGAAACCAATTCTAATCGCCATATTATGAAGTCAGCCCAGTGTTTAGTTTCCAAGGAGACGCTCGATTGACATGTGTCATACAAAATGCATGTGAAGAGTCCATGCAGGTTTTGCAATAGCCTCTCAGGACTTGTTACGAGTGTTTTGTTTAGTCCTGAGTCGAGGATCTATAAGATCAGGTGTATGTGTCAGTGGCAGGCCACTTATAGGAGAGACAGAAATGCAGTGGATGCTGCACTTACTCATCTGTTACAGCTTTGTTATACAGCGTACCCAGTGCAATAAACAATAGGTCTATAGGAAGCTGGATTCTACTCTGTGTGAGCACCTGTGTCGGAGCCTTGTTAAAGATTATTTGTATAATTTCTATGGTATCTTGTTCATTTTTTAAATTATGCCACTACAGGTAGGGTGCACACTGTCTTACCCTACAACTGTCCTGATATAGAAACACAGGTGCAAATGATTCATTTAACGCCGGGGAACCTGAGAAAGTGGAATTAAGTGATGTTCTTAAACTTGCAAAGCAAATTTGATACCCATCCCCTGTTTCGGGAGAGGTGCAGTATCAAAGGAGGAGCTCGGCTTTGAGGTTTTGAGGTCAGGGCTTTTAAAGTGTCTGCTTTTTACTTTCAAAATCTCACACACTGTACACGTCTGAGGTTAGATCAATTAGCCAGTCTAGAATAGGAATTTAGTGTGTAAGTGTGATTTTCAGAACAGGATGGAACATTTTGGATCATTGAGACCATGGTGTCCATGGGACGAATAATTTGGGCACACTTTGGAAAAACAAACTTTTGAGTTTTTTGAGATTTTTGAGTATGCCATACACATTAAGTCTCTACACTAGATCTTAAAATAAGAAGCTATATATCTGTGGCAAATGGAAACAATTTGTTAGTTTATCCTCAAGACGGTTTACGCCACAAAAAAGGCCTAACATATTATAACAATCCATGTGTAGTTAGTGTGTTTGGACACATAACCTTTGCTAGGACTCAATCAAACCAATGAAGTAAAAATCCTACATGCTGTGGTTACAGCACCAATAATTAGGACATCCTTACACAGTACACATCCTCTAGCCATTTTCTTAAACTCTGTACTTTGTGTTTGCTTACAGGAAGTTGCACCAGCAGTTTGAATCATACAAGGACCAGGTGAAGAAGATGGGGGAGGAGTCTAAGCAAGCTCAAGACCAGAAGAGCGAAGCCCCCACCTGCGGGATATGCCACAAAACCAAGTTTGCCGATGGCTGTGGCCACCTCTGTTCATATTGCCAAACGAAATTCTGTGCTCGGTGCGGAGGACGGGTGTCTCTGCGGTCAAATAAGGTAACGTTGGCTTTCATGCTTGGAAGTGTCTTTATAAAAACACACACACATGCACGCGTCATGCCCACAGGCGAATTTCTGCTTATGTTACTATTTGAAAGCCAAGGTTTCAAAACACTGGAGTGAAAACATATCTGGGAATTGAGCCAGTGGTGTCTCCGATGGCAACTCATCCCTCTCAGATTATCAACATCTACTCCAATCAATAGTGTCTATAAGAAAAGACAGGCTGCATTCCTTTGATCTAATTCTGTTCACTCTCAACATCTGATACGCTGAGACACAGCTGTACATTCCTTATTCAGGTCTGACTTACAGTTGTTCTCTTTCACCACTGGAGGGAACTGTTCTTCTTTTTCTTTACCCACAAAGGAATCTTGTGGCTCCTTTTATATGGGACACTCCAGTGCCTAACTAACTTTGGTAAAATCCTCCCTGTAGACGAAGCCAGATCTTTTAGTTTTAGATTGCTTAAATTTGAATCATGAGCTTTTAATGCGATGCTGTTCATTTCTTCATTGTTAGAATGTGTGATGGTACTACTGCTAATGCCACTCACAGTCTTTCTCTCCCTGTCTTTTCTGCTCTCTTCCCTCCCTCCTCTTCTGTCTCCATCTTTCTGCTGCATTCCTGCTCTCATGGAATTGCAACAGGAGGACAAAGTGGTTAGCAAATCCTTTACTGTGTTTCTTGAACTATGTCTGAGTACAAGCATCGCTCATAAAATGCTGTGATATTTATATATACACATGCAGCAGCCAACAGTGAGATGAGACAGTCCAGATCAGTCTTGTCTCATTCTACAGTGAAATTATAATAGCAGTAATTGCGCAATTAATCCTTATACCTTTTTGTGTTGGTTCATGTCTTATGCTATTCAGCCATTTGTCTGTGCATTATTCATTTGTGTGTTTTGACTGCTTCCAGCAGGATAAAATGTGACTTCATTTTCAACATGTAGGCAGACGTTCTCCTAAAATGAATCAAGCTATTTTCCTACCCTAAATCAACATCATTCACAGATAATAACAACATCAGAAAGCCATTGAGGAAATGATTGTTCCTAACTAGACTAGCGGTTGAAACAAAAGCTCTGATCGAAATGAAATCCTATATGCAATCCATACTATCCCAATCTAATGCTAACATGAAGCCCTAGTGATATACTTTAGTTTAGGGCAATGGCTATTTTAGAACAGACAGGAAAGCCATGATTACTTACTATAGCAGCCAATTGAATCCCCTTGGGGAATATCTATATCTATATGACCCACTAGCCAAATATAGCATCACAGAGACCGCTAGTTGAATACATCACAGGGGTCATATTACTGTAGTTGCCCATGTGTAAAATAGCATTCCTATGGCTGTTAGAGCTCCGACCTGCCTGTGTTTACCTGCTGACTGCCAAATGGTAGCCAAGGTCTATAGGCCAAGCTGAAGGGCAGCACAGCAGAAACACTGGAGAATCCAGTGTCCTGCTGCTCCGTCCACTGCCAAGACCCCAGTTGTACCGGCTGCTATTGTTCCCTGGTAGATAATGGCTGGGGGATCGGTTACCATGTTGTACAGATGGTGTTGAGTAATGACGATGGCAGCAGGTTGGCGATGGGTAGCTGGGCCATTGGCAGATATGCCCCGGGATGTGCCCCGAGCTAATGCCCGCTATTTACCTGGTGGTGGCCTGGACTCTTGGCAAATTGTCCAAGCAGAGTGGGTGGATGATGTATGGTGGGCACTGATATTAATGTCGTGTAACTCAAAAACCTATTTAACAAAACTGTCTGTCTTCAAAAAAAGGAGCAAGGCTATGACAAGATTAGATTTGTGTTTGAGTACCAATGTGCTCACCCACAGACAAACTTCTTTTAGTTGAATCCAGTGCTGGATCACTCCATAGCAATGAGACTCCAGTGAAGTTCAGTATGATCTGTACTCAGGAAGGCTTGCTGAAGTCAAAACATCTGGCTGCATATCATGTACATCATGCTGAAAAATAAATTCGAGATGAATATTTTTTTCCTGAGTGCGGGTTATATTGAAGATAAGATCTGTCCCCAGTACGATATATGTCACTACTGAGTCTTCAACATAACCTCTTCATCTCTGGGAATGAAATTGTTGCCATAGTCCAAATATTTTTGCAGATATGACTGAATGAGCTGACATCTGAAAATTTTCATATTATATAGTTTTCTTGGAGAGGGGAGCAGACGAAGGGTTGGCAGTATATTGAGGTTTGGGTAAAAATGCCCAATGTCAAAGGCAAGGAGGACAAGCATGGCAATGAGGGAAGAGGCAGAGGTAGGAAGAGGTTAGTTACAGGCTTAGGTCACGAGTCATCCTATCATCTACAACTGCTCTACATTCATGTGGTAGAGTCCAGTGTCTCAGGGCTGACAGGGACCTTGGCGAGTCAAAGGGGTCAGCAGGGGCCAATCGAGTCACAGCTCTAGTTCCTAGGTGAACCCAAGTCAAAATATTCTCTTTCAGCTTAGTGACAATGAGCCGTAACTGGACTGGGGTGCAAAGTAACCCACTGAGTGTACGGGATTCACAACAGAACCTCTTGTGGGTCAGCTTATTTAGGTTAGTTGCACATGACATCCATCTGTTTAGCACAGACTATTATGCAGAGCATTATCTGCAAAACTGGGCAGAATGTTCATTTTGATTTTAAATGGATGTCCAAAAATTAAAGTTTATCTGATCATCCAACTTCTGTAGATGTCAGGTCAAATCGATGTTGGGCTGTGAATGTTATGTTTCTTGTCAGCTTCATTTAATGAGACAGCACACTGTAGAGAGAGACAGGAAAGTTTACACACAGAGAAGTGATTACACGAGAATTAAGTTGTGAGCTAGCTTTGAACCCACACCATTGTGAGCATGTGGTAACCCACCAGGACTGTGGTGATGTTGTTTTCTTACTGCTTTATGTGATTATGCTTGTCGTTGCAGATGGACAGTGGCTTTGATTACTCTGCCAAACAAACAACGGGGCACATTTTGGTGTGCCCAACTGCCTTGTGTGAAAGCTTATGTGTCAGTGAAAGAGGTGGTGGTGGTGAAATCTGCCCTTTTTCCATCCGTCTACTCTTTCCCTCTCTCACAAATGGTGACAGCAGTGGCGAGAGAGATCTTGTTCTGTGAAACGCCATCAATATTTACAAGTCTCTATGTCTGGGACAGCAACAGCAGCTAGCAGGGCTGTGGGACACTGGAATACGATATAGAGCGACTGAGAGTTAAAGAACCAGTAGAAGAAGGAAAGGTTGGAAAGAAGCACCCACACCAAGCTCTGATGGTGCCTCGCAGTACTTCCAAATTAGCTGATTCAAGTACTTGAGATTATAGACACAATTAATCACTGTGCTTTATCACAACAAGGGGGATAATAACAGATATTTAAAAACTGATAAAATGCCTGTGTGGATAATAATCAGCATTCACAGTGAAGTTTTGAAGATAAAGATAAAGCCTCTTACAGGAAGGCCAGGTGCCCTAGCCTCTGCAGCATGGTGCACACTTGAGAGGCACAAGGTACAGCGTGACTTTTCCAGGTCAAAATATAGAAATCCTTTGATATAGATAAACTGTGTGTCGATGTTCTGAAGTCTCCAGAATCCTTGCTTGTAGCAGTGGAGCTCCCTGCCATTCGTCTGATCTTGTTTCAAAAGGGCCTGAGGAATCAACAGTCTCCTGGGAGGAAGTCATTTATGATTAAAGCGACTTTTGAGGACATCACACGTGCATCTGCATCCCCCTCAACTTTTCTGTTACACAATAAAGGGGGAACCACTGCAGTATCTTTCCGGATTCATTTCAAAGTTGAAAAAGCACGTTGGCACATATCATTTGTTGTGGTGCATGACAAGTAGCTTTGTGAGTCCCTGAACAGCAGCATTGTGGATCAAACAAAGAGGACGACACCTTACAGAAAGGGAGGGCAGACACCATGTGATAAACTGATAAATTTGCCTTTTCTGTCTTTTTCTCATGATGATTATTATTTTTGAGAAACAAATGTAGGATTATTAAACCGCTAACATGCTTGCAGGCAAGGTATTGTCAACAAAAGCTAGTAGCAAAACTAAACATTTGTAGCTGTATTTGTGAAGTATGTAAGGGAAATGACAAAACAGTCACTGCCAAAACATAACAAAAAAGATAGCTTATGGCAGCAAAATATTGTTGGCCTTTAAAGCTGCTGATGTTACTGTATTGCAATAACCTCAGCACAGTGTTGTGACTGTGTTGCTGTCAGCTAGAAATGCTAATGTAAAGAGTTGTAAAACCTGCTAAATGTGACATAACAGTATTATCGCAAAAATGAAGATGAAATGATAACATCAAGATAGTAACCCCAAGATAGTAACCGTAATTAACTAGGCAGTACACTTAATTTACATAATCCTTTTCAAAACACAGTGCTTTCCAAAACTAATAAATACATACCACAGATCAGAAAACAAAATAGAAACCAAACAAAAATTAACTAACAATATATAAGGAGACCAATAAGAATACAAAGTCTCAATGTGTGACAAACTTTCCTTAGTGCAACTAGCAGGGCTTTTCATGGGGGCTTCAGGTTGTGCTTTGGCTAATGGGATAAAAGGTCTGATATATAGCATGTCATAGAGCAAAGTGGAATATAGGCTCCGCTTCTTATAGGCTGAAACGCTGACGACTGTTGTCAAGAAAGCAGTGGTAGAGAAACTTCCCAAATACCAAGTAAAAGCTGGGTTACCATAAGAGGCTGAAATAACCCATTTTTAGCACTTGGTAAAAATCAAGAAAAAATAAATAGGCCTATTGTAAACTGTAATGCATATGGAAGAAAAAACTAAGATAGCCAGCCTGATCATAATGTCCCCACAAGGCAAATTTGCTACCTAGCTAATGTGACATTAACTTGTATGCTGACATTTTTTAATCTTATTGTATGGTTATTGTACTGCTAACTGTGTTTCTTCAAGGTGTTATTTTAGATTTCTGAAAGCCAAAATTGTGTGCCGGCAGTGCATTCAGAGCTCACATCTCATTACAAATTCCCCTTCACCCCAGTGATGTAAACCTGTGCCAGACCAGGCAGGCACAGACTATCCTATGGTGTTTGCACGCTTTTCCTGCATAAATGGTAGGAGAGTCTTTTTTCAATAGGGAAAATAAATGTAACAAGGAGTGACAGAAACAATGGATTGCATATATTTGACTCAGAAAAGCAGTTAAGTAAAATGAAAATTGCCACAAATAAAAATACTAAAGTGAACTAGAATTCTAAGGAGAGAAAGACAATAATAAGTACTTTGTTATTGTAGTGTATACCACTGGAAACAAGAAACAGTTCTATGCTGTGACCATACATACCACAGTGTAAGTATTTTCCCCAGACTGCTTCTTCAAAATTGTCAGCAAGAAAGATACGAAACCATGGCTGTAACCGTCGCTGTTGTTTTCCCTTGACATGATGACACAATGCTGCATTCAGCTGTCTTAACACAAGCAGGGAGATACATCGATGACGACACTTAACTGCAATGTGTTATGGGTTTCATTTAAACTCAAGATAAGTGACAATTGAGTCAGAGGTGACTCAGTGGACACTGGTGAGAAGCCCTGCCTGTCCCCTGGCTTCCGGGCTGGAAATGTCTATCTATTGGACTCTGGGAGCGGAGTTGGGACGCGCCGCATATCTAATGAGCTCTCCCCAGCTCCGGTACAGAGCCAGACACCCTGTTAGAGATGAACTAATACAGCGGTGGTGGCAAACACAACGTGATTTGACGCGTTATTGCTCAGTTCACATGTTCTCGCTCTCGTTCTGATTTTGAGCCCGGGATTCTTTGCACGGTGTCCCTTGAACATGGATCCCAACAGTTAGAGATTTGAATGTCATCTTTTTTCTTTCTTTCTTTTTTTTTTTGAATTGATATCCCTTGTGTGATTCTGTACTCGCTCTCTTGATACAAATTGGGGAAGACGGCTGCTTGGATTTTTTTGGGGGATCGCGTCTGTCCTTTTTGGTGAGCTTGGTCAAATGACTCTCCCAGTCAGCATCGTGTAACCTTCACGGTGTTTTCACCGGCCGCTGTCCGGCAGCCTGTTGTCAGGAGTTGGAGCTGTCCGCGGTGCTGAAGGTCGGAGCAGTTTCTTCATTGTGGCGAACATAAACTGCGGACATTCCTCAACAGAAAAAGGACTAAAGAGACCCCGATCTTTCTAATCTGCATGAGCAGAATGTTTTCTCTCCGCGGCACCATGGGTAAGCTGAGTGAGAACGAGACAGCCTGCATCGTGTTTTCCACGATGTTTTGTCATGCTGTTTTCTCAACTGTGAATATTTCAACTCATTCGGACAATACAATGCTGCAGCTCATCTGAAAACCTGCTAAGCCAGAGTCGATCTAAATAATTGCATGCATCTATTTTAAATTAGGTGCATATCACCTAATTATAAGTGTTCGTGTCAATTTTCAGTTCAGTCTATCACAGGCATTTAATTAGTCCTGCAAAAATTAGACCAGCTGGTGTGTCAAGGAATGCACGTTATGTATGTGTGACGACAATTGATTTTTTTTTTTTTTTTTGCTTGGTCAGTATCCCTTCTCGGTGTCGGTTTCGGCATGGGGGGAGGGGTCTGAGAGACATCTGCCGTCTCTACTTGAAACCATATTTTGATTTTCTATAGCCTTTTTCTCCTTTTCCTCATCTCTCTGAACTTCAAACAAGGGGCATAAATATGCATCAAGTCTATTATTATTACCGCCGCGGTACACTAAATTTAGAAGCTCATTAAAATGTAATTCACCACGTGTAGTCTGTGTTGGAGCATGTGAATGTAGGCGCTCCCCTTTCATTCTCATTGGACGCCTAATGAATCACACCAAAATGCCCTGTAAACTTTTTATTCTAGAGATTGGCTTCAGAGGCCTAATTTCATATGCTCTATCTATGTGTGTGTGTTTGTGTGTGTGTGCGCGCGCGCGTGTGTATATACATATGTGTGTGTATGTATGTATGTATGTATGTTTGTATGTATGTATGTATGTATGTGTGTGTGTGTGTGTGTGTATATATATATATATGTGTGTGTGTGTGTGTGTATACACACACGCATAAACACACACACATATATAATATTCTTTATAATGTATTATTATAATATTCTTTATAGCTACATCTGACTCCTG
>OMLB01004201.1:81828-92584 GCA_900302555.1 Myripristis jacobus
TTACAAGGGTTCGGCAGTCATAAGCTTTTGCTGAAACCCTGGGATCGAAATAAACATATTCATTCATTCATAATATATATATGTGTGTGTATATATATATATATATGTGTGTGTGTGTGTGTGTGTGTGTGTGTGTATATATATATATATGTGTGTGTGTGTGTGTGTATACACACACGCATAAACACACACACATATATAATATTCTTTATAATGTATTATTATAATATTCTTTATAGCTACATCTGACTCCTGAAAATAGTAGAAACAGAAATCAGAATGTTCAGACCTCTTTAAAATCCAGCCAGATTCACCTATCGCGACATATACATTATTCAAAGCCCTACATATGCATAGTAGGTCTATTATTGCAGCCACACACTCTAGCCTCCAACCATGGCAGTAATCTGCACTAGAGTGTATTAGATAGTATCCATATTGATGCCTGTACCCTTTAGCTGGACAACATCCAGGCTGCAATGTTCTGAGGAATACTCCGCTCCCCAAACAATGGGTTTTTAATGAGTAGTTCAGTTCACTTCAGTTCAAGTGAAGGAGAGAAACGGCCTGGCAATATGATACCTATGACAGTTCATTTACCACCACATCAATATTTCAGCATGTACCATATCTTTTTAGTCCTTACTTTGGTTCTTTTTGCTCTCAAACAAATCCACTGTAGCATCGGTGGTAATCAGGCCATAGGCATGTACTGTATATTTAAACAAAACAAAACAAAACTAAGCATTTTTGGAGCATAAGTGAAACCATCATTTTTGGAGCACAAGTTGGAGAGGTTAATGAGAGTAGTGAAATCAAGAGGTTAATTCAGACAAATATTTTGCTATATGCTGCTAGAATGGAAAAAAAAAATCATGGATTATATTTTACATTGCAGTCTGCTTTCCATTTAAATGCACTCTTTGTATGCCTTGAAGGATCCTGCTGATTCACTCTACAGCTAGTCACTGTTAAATAATGTTGTAGTGCTGTTTAATGGCCACAAGAGAGAGCTCAATGCTCTTTTTTACAGCAAACCAAGCTGGTTGCTGGTGTGTGTGTGTGTGTGTGTGTGTGTGTGTGTGTGTGTGTGTGTGTGTGTGCTTTGTGTCCCCCAGTGGAACTTTGATATGGCTCTGCGGGGCAGACAAGAAGACAAAATGTAAATTACGGAGCTGAAAATTACATATTTCTCTATACAACTATATCAGGATTTACTTTTCACTGCAAAAAGAAAACAAAAAAAAAACCCATCATTTTTACAAGACAGACTGCATGCTGCACATCATTTGGGAAAGCACAAAAGCTGTCGATCAAAGATAGCCTGTCCAATGGCTGGTGTTTTTGAAATCACGTATATAGACACTCTTCTTCTTCCTCTCTCACTTGCACACACATTTTTGAGAAAGATTATGATTGCTGGTATCATTGAAAGCACCCTCGGTCAGAGGAGAAAGTATAAGAAAGGAAATTATTTATTGATCCCATGGCACTCGGTGTTTGTTTCCCTTAATTCACTGCCTCAGTAAACCGCCTATAGTACATTTAATAGAGTATATATCTTCCTGCTGTACGCAACGTGTGGTACTGCTAGGTTTTTAGCTTTCTATTTTTGGCTGCAGGTTCAATGACTATGAAATGTGCAAACACAGGGAGAAATGGCCCTGCCTGAGGGCCACAGCCCCCACCCTCCCTGCCTGCAATCAGCCGTGAAGAGTTAAGCCAAGGGGATGTGTGTGTGTGTGTGTGTGTGTGTGTGTGTGTGTGTGTGTGTGTGTGTGTATTTGGAGAGTCAGGAGAATGGCTGCAGTGAACATACCTCTGGCCATCACAGCTGCTTGACCTGTGTGTGTGTGTATCTGTGTCTGTGTGCATACATCCTTTCGTGCAGGCATCTGTAGGGGTGAGCATGATGTATCAGCGAATGAGGAATATTACAGTTTACTGTCAGTGCAGGTCAAGCTCATGCTCTCCCTTTACTGCATCACAAGGTGATCACTAGCTGTTAACCTCACACTGTGCGATGACTCCACCACAGTGACTAAAGACGGGAACAAGTCCCTCGGATGAATCAGCATGCTTGCCTTTCTGCCACTTGTCTTTCACTGCGATGAAGCATGAGTAGATATCTCCTTGAACACAGGTTATTGCTAAGGTCTTGGCATTTATTCATGAATGAAGTCAAGATGTAAAAATGCTACAAGGAACGTTTGTTGATTGTGGGTGTCAGATTCGTTCATCAGCCATTGTTTCACATCAGAGGAATGTGCACAAGCAGACAATTCAATATATGAGAATTAAAATAGCATTCAATAGTCCTATGCACAATTCAGCCCTAGCAGTTGTTTACATCCGAGCACAGCTACACCATGTACATTAAGTCTGTGCTATGTTTGGCTGTTGTTGAATGAAAACCTTTAAACTCCAGTTTTGGTGAGTTTCATATTTTCATGTCCTCTGAAGGATTATATAGTCCTCCATAGGTTGACAAAATTCTGCAACATCTGGGTTTTGAAGGGGTTTATGTAGCTCTTTCAAAACAATAATTTAGTAAAGTGAAAAATGCTTTGTCATTAAGCTGAAAACAAGGCAGATGCTTTGAGTTCCTGTTGGCATTTTGGAGATATTCGGATGTTAACCAATAGCGATGTTTTGCTCTTTACTTCTGATCCTCCTGCCACATGTATAGACATCCACGTTCGTTCTGACTCTGTTCCAATGTGCAAATCGAATCCAAGCATTGATGTTTGAGCCTCAGTGTGCTCAACATTCACTGGACCCATGCACGTTTTCATTGGCCTGTCTTTTGGAATACTAATGTGCTATTAGGTATGCAGTGATGAGATAAAAGAGCTCAGCATGTGCAGTCCATGGGCTAGGAACGTGGTTAATTATTATTGGCAGATAGGAGAGGTGCACAGCAACTGACTCTATGTTAATTGCACTTGGGAGGGGTAAATATGTAGGTCAATGCCGATGTATGGGTTGCAGTTATCTGTGAAGGAACTGGGCTAAGTTTGGCAGAGAAGGGGAGATTGCAGTAATGATTTACTGGTGTAACACGCAAAATTTTGACGACACAAAATGAAATGCAGATTATGTATAATGGATACTGATAACGTGAAGTTTTGTTCCTCCATCACACAGGTTTATTTGATAATACAAAGACAAGTTAGGGCAAGCTTTTGGTCATAGTTGCATAGTTTCACTCACAGTAGAAAATAACATGGGCTGGATACTGAAACCAGGTTGTTGGGATTGAAAGTAAATGTATCTGCCTATCCACCACCTCCACAACCTAACTCTTGATTTACAGCGCTTCCATCTGCATATTGTGTGTGCACCAGTCATTTATAATATTGTGCGATATAATTGTGCCTGCAGAGCATGCTGGAAATTCTGCCTCACCCCTCTGTATCTACAGCATCTAAGGCCCCTGGGACATTATATTTCTCTGCATGTGTGTCAACAGGCCCTTTCTGCAACCTGCTCTGGATGCCGCATACATCCTGGCAGCTTTGCGGCAATTGTTACCATTCAAGTATGAATTAATCATTACTTTAGAGCATGCTGTTTCAATGGCAGACTGTTGACACACATGCAGTCTCTTGTCTCTGTGTGCAATTCTTTTGTCTGGGGAACAAATTTCTCCCACCCTTTCTGCATGGAACAGGTTATTTTCATTTTAATATGTAACAGTCATGCCAATAAGTTCTGGTGGGTGAGAAAGTGTGTTCACTTTTGTGCATTCATGTATGTGCAGTGTCAGCATCAAGTGTAGATGTGTGTAGTTGTACTTGTGTTTGTTTGTGTGACCACTGAATGAATGAATGAGAGCCACCTCCAGCCGCAGGAAATGATATCTGATTGATTAGCGAGGAAACCAACCTTGGTGACTCCTGGGTTGCAGCAGATGACCCACAGATCACAGCAGGAATCTCACTGTGACCCCAGTTAAAGAGGCAGTCATGGGCTCGCTGGTCACACTCCCCTGGGACACATAAAGTACAATTTGTAGCCTCCCTGCTTCTATTGTGTGTCAGCGCAGTTACAGCCCATCGGTAACATTGATAGCTGTTCATAAATGCCTCATGTGTCAGTATCACATAGTGCAGTACGTGGCGACCGCGGTAACAGTGCTACAAGAGTTGTTTTAATACATTGCATTTGAAATGGAACCGTTCCTTGCTGACTGCTTTAAGATGGAAGCCATGCCCATGTTTGGAAATACAAAGTGAGGCAGGATACCTCTATCTGTATCCTGGTGAGTTCTGCCAGTGGAGCTAGCATAGAAATCCTCAACCTAATATGCTTGCTTCACTGCTGCTGCACCCCAAAGAGGAAATATCTGAAACAGTTCTCAGTACTAATAATAACAGATGCTAGGCTGATAGGGGTTCCTCTATAGGGGCTGTTACGATTGTGTTTGAGGCTATGGCCACAGTTCAGGCCCAAGACTGGTACGGCCTTGCACTGAACCACAGCAGCCAGTAATTTTGCAGACCAGCACAGTTCAAGCAACATCAGTATACTGTATAAATCTAGAAGTACAACTCAGTCCATTTTTATTTGATTCAAAGCTCAGAGGAAAAAAGGCAAGCTTCAGTACAGCCAGTGGTGGGTGAGGCAGCACTCAAGGCCCACCCACACTAATAACAGTAATGCACTGACTCAGCACTGGGACCGTAGATCTGGGGTGGGGGGTGGGGGTCTGTGGTTGTTGCTGGCCGCCCTACTGGCCATCTGGCCTGTCAATCATTGGCAAGCTCTTAGTCTTTTCAGACACACATAGATATAAACGTAAACTGTCTCTCAGTAAGACAGGGGTGGTTTAGTTACCTGTAGCAGGCCACTGTATGATTCTGACTATCTGTGCTGAGAGCAAAGAACAAGTTTATCTGTTTAGATTAGTGCTACTATGTTTTTACTGTACACTATTTTTTTTTTAATGTTTTAGTATGTTAACTGTTCCTCTTACCCAGCCAAATTTCCCCTCATGTGACAATAAAGACCTTTCCTTACCTTAGATTAATTCAGTACATGGAGAGATTTCACTTGCTGTGCTTTTTACGGATGCAGCCATATGGTTAGATATGTGGAGAGGAAAGGCACTGGAGTTGTAGCGTGTAGCGTGTGCTTGCATGCATGCATTTGTGTGTGTACACATGTGTGTGTGTGTGTGCGTGTGTGTGTGTTTGTGTGTGGTGATCAGGGCTCGTGTCTGCTCAAGGATTTATGAGGCTAATGTTGTGGTGAGCTGGCTGCTGGGGCTGCAGTGTTGAGCAGATAAAGGCATGGCAGAGCAGAGCAGAGAAGAAAAAAACCTCCATCTCCTCCTTCCTTGTAGAGCAGAACAGAGGGAAAATGTTCTCATTCTTTTCAGTTATTTTTTTTTTTACTACCCAAGCGCTTTAACTACAATACAATTACTTACAAATACTGTAAATAATTGTAAGAATTGTCAAAGGTAGCTTGTACAAATGGCAGAAGAAGGCATGAATGAATCTCTGTAATCAGTAGTCATCAAGGTTCTTTGTTGTCGCAGTTTGCCACCTACAATTGTTATACAGTGTCATCATATTTAAAAAAAAAACAACACATCATTCCATGTTGTAGGATTATAATAGAGCAGATATGATAGTAGAAATATAATACACCATAACATGTGTGATCTTTGCTGAGAGAACTGCAGATTTCTCATTGGACTCACAGACCCAAAATAAAAAATAGGAATGAAATATATGATCTCCCTTAAAACCCAAAGCTGCTGCACGTGTATAAACTATTTCATCATTCACCTCATTACAACATGAATTATTGGTAATATTTTGGGAATTTTGCTGCTGTCAGGTAAAAACCTTATGATTTCAGTTTTGGAGATTTTTGTGTTTTAAATTCAGCTGAAAGATTACATTCTTCTCCATGAACTCCATGAACTGTGAAAAACCCTAAAACCCTTACCCTAAAACATTTGCATACTTCTTAAAAGTTGTCCTTTTGGAGATGGAAAGCTTTGTACCTGACAACAGCAATATGCCTCACAGGTGTCCATTAACTTTTTGATACGTGACATTAATACTGTGTATAAATCACTCCATTACAGCCCATTATAGGTCACATACTGTAAGACAACCTCCGCCTGTCTGTCACCATTTCAAGCCTCTGACTATTCCACCTTTTCTCTCATCTGCAGGTTATGTGGGTATGCAACTTGTGCCGAAAACAACAAGAAATCCTCACCAAATCGGGGGCGTGGTTCTACGGCTCGGGGCCTGGTCAGGTGCGGGGCGTGTTTGAGGGCGGGCCACAGGGGAAGAAGGCCAAACTGCAGGACCCGTCCCTGTACCCCTACCAGGGAGCCTCAGGGGACTTCACACCAGCGTCAGACAGAAGCAGACCTCACGGCGGGCTCCTGCCCAGACAGGCATCCCTAGACAACGGTTCAGGGCTGAGGTACTCGGGGCCCGGTGACGCACCCCTAGACAGGTGAGTTCCACACATGGGCACTGTGTGTGTATTACTGAGGTTTTTGCTCAATTAACTCAGTTTTGTGTAAACACATGTGAACATCTTTGCTGTGTTACAAAAAGAGGGATAGCTTATTCTGATTTTGAGAAACTTTGTTATTAAGATTGACCATATTAAACTATGACATGGAAAAATCTTTAAGTTTTGTATTTCTCTATCTGTGCAAAATTAGACATTTTGATGTCTGAGGTAAAATTACCGTACATCCTCACCATTTTACCCTCCTCTATAGTCACTTTCCCACCAACAACACCAGTGTCTCCCAGATTTGGTATGTTTATCTGTTTTTTTGTTTTTGTTTTTGTTTTTTATCTGATTACACTTCGATGCCAACATAAAGCATGACATCAAACAGGCAGGGGAGTTTTCCATCAGCTAGTTTATTAATGACAACGGGCAGACTCAATCACAGGGCATCAAAGGTTCATGTAAATAGCTTAACCTGAATACGACCTCTACTGGAGGATGGCCAGTAGCCAAGCTCCACCATGCTTGCGCACATAGCCATTGATAGTTTGAAAGCTGCCTCTTGTTCTTCCGAAATGCTTTTTGCAAGAGCAGCTTGTACAAATGGCATCAGTGTAGTTTCAGAATGAGTATTTCATGAACAGCACGACAGTGACATCATTCTTGTCATTGTTTGCCTGGGGGAAAACTGCATCTCAGAAGTAAAGGACGTGCATGCCGTGCCACTACATGGAGTTGCATAGAATTAACTGCATAAAAGCCTTTTAGCATAGAATTGAGATGTAGTGGTTGTATAGAAGAGGGGAACAGTGATTCAAACCATACATAAAAGCAGTGGCTCCTAGCAGTCACACCAGTCAAGGACCCACATAAAATGGCTTGTACATCGAGCCCAAGAGGCCTGTAAAGGAGGCAGACACACAGATACTGTACCTGGCACTAAGTCAGCAATTCTACAACATTCACTCAGCCAAACACACACACACACACACACACACACACACATACACACACGCACACACATTATTCTCTGTTAGTGTATACATCCCCAATGTATAATATTAATACATGTACACATACTAAAGGTCACTCATAGTGTCCCACATTTCAGTAGTTGCTGTTTTTGATCTCTCCTTTTTAACCAGGCCCAGCTACAGGAGGGGTTGCTTAGTTAGTGAAAAAATGAACGCTGGAATTCATCCTGTCCATACCTTTGACTGAAACTCCCATTTCTGCCTCAAGGACTTCCTGTAATGACCCAGTGAGTGCTTGGAGGTCGGTTCAGGCACTGAACATCTTGAAAATAAAGCAGTAGTAAAGTGTTTTTGGAAGCAAAAAGCAACAGCAGGCCTAATTGTGATGCAGAACATTGTGTTCCATTTGTCATATGCCACTGTTATCAAACTGATGAGGCTGACATTGTTTTGTTGGCAAGGAGAAGGCCAGAGAAAAGAGATTCTGTGCGCTAAATGCCCCCGCTAAGTAGAACATTCTCAGATGCTGCAACTGATAACACGGACATGCTGTGCTTGTGAATCCTATATCCGGTTGCCTGTTTCTTGATACTGGTGTGAACTAATGCAGTTGCTTTTATGTCCACATGGTGGCTCCTTCCTCTCTCTTCTTTCCACTGGGAAGAAGAGAAGCTCATTTACAGTATCTACACACTCACTTGAATCTGTCTCCACAGCAGATATCTAGGCAGAGTGCCATTTCAGAAAATGTTTCCTTCCCTCCTGTCCTTGTTCGCTCCTACAGATGTGAGGTAACTTGGCATTCCACCTTTTCCCTTGTATTCAGCCTTAAACTAGACGTAGACTAGACCATACATATATTTAGACCAATCCAGGCTAATTACAAGATCTTTGATCAGGGCTGGGTTTCCCAGAAGGTTCTTGGCACTGAAAGAGTCTTCACTTTTGGAAAACGAAATCTGGGAAGGGAAATGACAATGGTCACATGAGCAGGATTAAAACTCTAGAAGGGAGCGCACCCCTCTTTCTGTGTTGTGTTACACCGAGGCTGTGATATCAGGTTCTCCATAACCTTGGGGTGAGTCCCAGCAAGTTGTCCAAGGGACTAACAGATGTCCTCTTCTTTCTGCCGGTCCCCCTCTGCACACAAGATCAGACATCCTGGTGGGAAGAAGAGAATAGTGGGTTGTGTGTTGTGCCATCCGGTGAGAGCAAGCCCAGTGGGTAGCCTGGCTACAAAGGGAGGGCTGTACAGTTAGCCCTGACTCATACATATACATTCTGAACACACACACATACACACAGACACACACTGGAAAGACACAGGAGTAAAAGAGGTATATTTCACTGTATCCTATTCCACCCACTGTTCTTGTTCCTATTCTATGCTGACCTTGTATTGGTGCACCTGACGGGCCGCATCCCCTCTTTGTATAGAGTGGGTACAAACCAGCACACACAGGCCCCTGTGCACAGTGTGTTTTGAGGCACAACTCATTAGGCTGGTGTCCTCTTGTTGCTGTTGCAACCTTGTATTCACTTCGGTATACAATCAGGACCAGCGAAAATGGGAGACATCAGGAGAAAACTAAGTTTGCTTTAATTTCCTGTTATTGTGGTCCAAATGGATCTTTAGCTGCAGCCTGAAAGAACCAACATGCTCATCCATTTTGCCAGAAAGGCTCTTAGTGAGTGGATACAAAGTTTCAATGCTGCAAAAATGACTCCAGATGTTCAGAGGCATTATGGTAACTACTAAATAGACATATCTCACTTCTTTCTTAGGAACATTTTTATTTCATGTGTTAAATTCTTCCTATATGATTTAATGCTCTGTATTATGTTTCTGTACTAGGACAGCACAATGCAAAAGCATGATAAATTGTTGAGTAGTATCTGTATCTACATTAAATAGTAATCAAAACATTTATCGTGGTATAAATATAAACCTTTAAAAGTGAAGTGGTTTAACCAAATTTTCTGTCTCAGTGCAGCTGAGTACATTATCCATCTTCTGTCCAAATGACTTGCTGTTTTAAGGTGGTTTTAATGGATGATGAGACTGACTATAGATCAGACTAGATCAGACTGCTCCAAGCATTCAGTCAGCCAGTCGCTCTGTGTTCCAGTCCAGGCCCTTGCCACTGTATATTAATCGACTGCACGGCTTGAGGGGTGGGGATGGGTACCGGTGAATGATTCTGGCTTTGGCATTGCCTGCATTCACAGTGACACAACAGGAAACTGGCTGTCTGAAAATTCACAGGATAATGCTGATGATGGATAGCGGAGAGTCCATAAATAGAACTCCCACTGCATAAGCACCAAAAAACACTTTCATTAATCTTAAAGAATGTTTAAATTAACTCCTGGATTTGTTCTGCTGAAGAAAGGAGGAGGAAAAGCTGACAGTCTATTTATAAGGAGAAATAACTTGGGAAGGCTTCTAATTTATCTTGGTCTCGGTGGTGTCATTTGAGTGAACACACAGATACACTGGGACAGCTGCAGTGTTGGGTGAGGCTGATGAAACAACAATGATTATGCTGGGATTAGAAGATAATTACTCACTGGTGGAATTTTTCAGGATTCTGCAGTTTTTTTACACATTCAGCTTGGCCTGGCTATTCATAGTCCAGCCCACCTCTGCCCAGTATAGCTCTGCCTATCCCTGACCCCCATCTGTGTTCATAGTAAGGCATACAACACTGTGTTGAGCCTTGAACGACAGCACAGGAAAGTAATTATTCTCTCCTAGCAGTCTATGACTTTGGTGGTAATGTCTTGCATAAAATCTGGAGTGTTCAACTTGATGTTGGGTGTCATGTAAGTCAGACATATTTAGTGTCTGACATTTTGTTCTGCCAAGAGGCTAATTTTTGTACTTGGTGGGGATACAGACCTGTGCAACAAATATGTAGTTCATATGTGTCCATATATCATAAAGCATTATTAATACAAAGACTCCTTTATGTTATCCTCTGTTACATCTGAATAGCTAATTATTTGCTGTGTAAGTTAAATTACGTTATGTCTCTGTCTCCCATTTAGGCAGCAGTGAGATGTTAAAGGACCCCTGGCTAGTACCATAGCCAAACCCTTTTTTGGTGCCATAACAAACCCTTTTAGAAAGGTTTACTATAGCACCATACTGTAATGGTTCCACAAGATCCTGTAAAGAGCAATTTAAAGAATATATTAAATGCTCCAAATGAGTAGTATTCAGCTTTACAAGGCCTCACTTGGATATTAGGGAGATTTTTTTTTTTTTTTTTTTTTTTTTAAAA
>OMLB01004204.1:13162-30280 GCA_900302555.1 Myripristis jacobus
ACACATAAAAACATAATTAATCCTTTGCTGCATATCTAATCATAGCCATGCGAAAATATTAAGGCACAGCTTAAAGGACCATACCAGTGATTTTGCATGTTTAATATAATATCTACAAAATGTATACTCGTCACGATTCTGCTAATCTTTTCCAAAAGCAAAAAGTCCTATTTTTGAACTATGAGATCATTTTTCTTGTCTTTAAGTCAGACAACATGAAAATGAACTTTCAGGGGCTTCAAACTTTCTTCACACCAGTATTCCATCACTGTAATAAAGTCGTCCACATTAGTTTTCCTAAAAGCAGCAGCACTGTTGTGTTTTGATGACTAGAAGTTGCACGAAGTGCAACCGGGGAAAATAGTCCAGTCAAAAACGTTTGCTTTTCACAGCCAGTTATCAGTTCTGTGGTTTTGATTGGTGACAACTTTGTTAGCAAAAATACAAATTTGAAAATCAGGTGATCTTGTAGTACCCCCGCATGATTTGAAAAACTGTTTGTTGTTATGTAAAATGTGCGTAAATTGCGGTAAATAGGCCAAAGGTTCAAAATCATTAGTATGGTGCTTTAAATATAACATCAAATTTATAGTGTTATCTTACAGTGCTAACAGGATATTAAGAATCACATAACGCCAAACTGATGTGGGCAGCAAGAAATGAAAAGCAGCTGTTGAATGGGAGGCTTCTGCACACCAAGGAGAACTTAAACAAGTCTGTTTACTGTGCTTAGAGGGCTCAGCGCCAACTTATAGGCTTAAACGTTTTTCCGTACTCTTTTATCTTGCTGTTTACAGACTGCCTCCCTCCAAAGTAATGGCATCTGTCACAACTCTTCACACTGTCAGAGGGGACGTGCCCACGCTGCACGAGGCAGGGCAGAGGGAGCTGAGAGCGCTAATGGCCATGATCACAGGCAGCAGCAAGGATGATGAAGATAAGACTTTAACTACAGTATATGTGTAACGTGGCAGCCACCAGAGGAGGAGCAAAGTCCCCCCGCGCCCCCTCCCTATACTTCATCAACCCACATTTTCCTGATCAATACAAAACCCATCACACACTCTTATTGATCACAGCGCTGCCATGTCGCCAGAAGCCTCGGGACAGCCTCCTGTTTCCCAACCATCTTTTAAATAAAAGGAATTATACATCAGAACGTTCTCTTTTCATGTCAGTCCGAATCACAGGGGCAAAAGCTGATTGCTTTAATGAAGAGCCATGCGCTCCCAATTAATTTTTTTTTTTGATCAATATTGAGGCATGTAATGTATTTACCTACATAGGAGGATGTTTTGCTGATCTGATGAAGACATCCAGACATAATCAATAAGAGAAGTATGTTTTTGATTTTAATGAGTGAGAGAGTGGAGAGAGAGAGAGAGAGAGAGAGAGAGAGAGAGAGAGAGAGACTCTAATTTGATTTATTTATTTATTTATTTAACCTTCATTTAACCAGATAAAATACGCACACACAATAAATAACAAAAATGAAAATAAAACGACGGCATCCCCAGATAGAAATTTGTCCAAATACAATCCAGTGAGTGAGTTTTAAGTTAAAATAAGAACAGGAGCCAGTGGCATCATGTTCCATAGCTCTTAACATCACTTACTTTTATCAGTTCTCACCATATAGATTTGAATATTTAAACTGAAATAAATATGGGAATGATAAAAATGGTAAATGGTTCTCTGTTTTAGTTTTTCAGTTAACAGTTCCAATATTTGATAAACCAAAATTTACACTAGAATACATTTACATGTACATTTAGATTTACATTAGGCCTGTTATTGCAGCTTTGTAACAGCTCAAGCAAATTTCAAAACTGTGTAAATGAAAGTGGAGTGAGGCATGAGCAGTGGTGAAAGTCTCAGCTCTCAGAGTGTTGCTTTGTTTCATCCCCACGTTCTTAATGCCCATATCCACTTGGAATTCAGTGCATTTAATTATCAGGGTTCACTCTGGTTTGTGTTGCCAGTTTTCTGAGGTGGGCCATATTGTGAGACTAAAGCTGAGCCTCCTCCCTCCCTCTCAGCCAGCCAGCTTACACAGAGCAGGGCCACTGGGCTTCATGGCATCTGACAGGAAATCCATAGATTGCACGGTCTGTAATCCCGCCATCACGCTATTGCCAAACGAAGGAACAGTAATCCAATCATCTAGTCTGGATTTAACCAAAACAGTTTTTCAGCTTTACCACCAACAGTGTGGTTCTTTAAGCAGACACAGTGAAGCTGGGATCTTACTACTGTGCATGGACATCATTGGGAGGCAGTGTGCGCTTCCATTTGCCATCTTTTATGCATGTTGATGTCTTCTTCAGATATCAACATCCTCTGAAGTTTAGTTAAGACTTTAAAATAGTAGAAAACAGCAGAAATTGAATGATAATTTGTTCATTATTAAGAGTTAAGAGGGCTCAAGGCACATTCACCACCTCTGCTTAATGCTTTATTTTTGTCAGTGATTTGTTATAAATAAAACCTTTATCAAGATATGTTCAAGTAGCTAATTGAAAATGTCTTGATAAAGATAGTACGTATAATGATAGTAATGTTCTCATGTTGGGTTTCCCTCCCAGCACCTATTAAAAATTAGGTTTGCTGCGCATATTTTCCATATTGTGTTCATTAATGCAGTGAGTTTAAAGTCAAGTAAAGTCTGGGCCTGCTATGGTATATAGCACATGCACTTTTGCATGCATGCTGAAACGCCCATGAACATGCACACATTCACACATTACAGCTTTAAAAATAGAATTAAGTGTATTCAAAGTAAAGGGATCGAAAGGAACATCACATACACTCTGTGTTTTGCTTGTGTGTGCAGAATAAGCTTGTTTCTGACAAAAGTGATAAAAAAAGGGCCAATCATTATCTGTCAATAAATAGTAATTAGATATTGTGTTGGGTTGAGGGACACAATCTCCCTGTCACACAGGGTATATGTAATTAAGTCCTGATTCATGAGTGCCCTGGCCATTTATGTCTGACCTCTTGACCTCTGTACAGGCACACTGTATCATGTGTGGCTTAGTGCGCTGCTTAGCGGGGCAGAGCCTGCAGTGTCACTCCCAACACTGCCGGGCTGAGTCCAGCTCCTGACATTTGTTGCAACTCCTTTATTGACAGAAAACTCAAAAGATCAATTTGAAACAACAGTATAATTGATATATGTGAGCTGAAGTAGCTTCCTTGTTGCTCTCAGGAAATAACTTTGATGGAACTATCATTGAGTTACAAGTCAGAGTGTCTGGATTATCTGGATAAATAAAAAATACAGTTTGCATTGGAATTGATAGCTCTAAACTTTTATTTGACCCATATTTCACATGAGCTAAGCGGCCAGTTTTTCAAATAGCTGCCAGTTTCTAGGCTTTTATGAACTCATCACATGACCTTTCATTAAAGACCCCTTTAATTAAATTACTGATAACAAATCTAAGCAATGAGAAATATTTTGGCTGTGATGGAAGAAATGATGTGAAAATGTCAGCAGCTATTTTCCTTCCAAGTAAAAAAATGATTTGTCTCCTTTTATTTCAACTTGTCTGTTTAAGAATTAAGATATTATTTACATTGAGCTCTGAAGTGCTCCAGTACGATACGGGAAACATTTTCAGTGGAAGTGTCTGAGATATCAAATCAGCTTCAGGCTCTCAGGCTTTAGTCACAGAGCTGCATGAGCGATCGGACTGAGTTCCCAAGTGTTTCAAGCAACTTTCCCTTCAAGAGAGCAATTAGTAAGTAGGAACAACTACTTATAGTGACCCTAATCTGTCATATTTACTATTTTAAACAGCAATATGATTATTTTTACATACATTTGAAACCTTCTGATATCTTCTTAATAACTTGCTTTTTATAAACTGACAATATACAGCAGAGCAGTTTAGAGCAACATGTAGTGTACTCCTTCTCAAAGGAATCAGTGAAATACAGACATAAATGGATGGAGAAATACTTGAAAATAAGATATTAAGGGTCTGATCATTTTTGTGTGTTGCACCTTTATAAAGCAATAAATGATTAAAATACTAATTTTATCTTCATCTGTCCAAAAACATTCACCATCTTGAAGTGGAAGACCATTTTACAAAAATGATGCCAGAACTAATCATCCTATATTATACAGACTCAAATTAAAAAGGAAAGTCTTTAATCTCAGAGGTATTTCTTTAAAAATAAATGTCTGTATCCAACTACTTACATGAAGCTTGCTAAATACAATGTTGACTCTTTAAAGATCTGCCATTTATACGTTTCCCTTTCAATGCCACACACTTGTTTGCCTCCTGTGCTGGAGGAGTGTGGAGAGGGATAATTACTATAGCCACAGGGCTGCATTAATCAGCTGGGTGCGTTTGTTGGGTTTTATTATGTTCTCCTCCCCTCCTTGGACCACGCTGACTCCACCACCGGGACTAGACAGGGACGGCGGAGGGCCGTGGTCACCCCGCTGCCCATTCACGCTGGGTTAATAAATGCCATTAGCCTCCATCTCCAGCCTCTTAATTTCTCATTTAACTCAGGACAGTTCAGACAAAACCACATAAGCACTGGTGTTAATCAGGGACTCATAGCAGGGACTCCAATGTCTTGATTGAGAGTGCCGGACTCACACAATCAAGGAATGGATTGTTTTGCATCGCTGGGATCTGGAGCGTTGAGGATGGATCTGTTTTTCCTGGGACGCTGCTCTGTCATGTGAAATTTCCATGCAGTCGACCCACAATCGATGACTTCAGTAGGAGTGCGATTTGATATCACTGACAGCAAGCAACAGGCAAAATGCATCTCAGATATTGTACAAAATATTAATGGAGCACTTTGCAGTTATTTGCCTAATGCTGATACAGAAGGACATGGATATGACAGTTTAAGACCAGTTAGGCCTCCGTCCTTAAACCCTCCTATTATCTTTGGGGTCAGTTTGCCCCATTCAATGTTTAACGTATTCATATTTCATGACTTTTCTTAATTTAATGGGGACAAGTGGGGAAACGTTAACATGATGATATGTTTTCAAAGTCCTGGACATATTTTGTACACTGGTGTTCCTTTGGGGTCAGTTTGACCCCAGGCTGTTTTAGCTGGATAAAACATATAAGAAATATCAACATTTTGCACAGATTAGTTTTAGCTGTTTTGGATGACACGGAGGAACTATAACATGAAATGTTTTATTTAAAGGGCTATTTACAGTGGATAGTAGACAAAACATAATGAAGCACCTGACACATAAATTTGGGTAGCAACTTTTACTATAGTCATTTTTTGGTGTTTAAATTACTGGGGTCAAATTGACCCTAACTAAAAATAAATAAATATATTAATAAAAATTAGAACATCAGAGGGCATCTGAAGGCATGTAAGTGTGATTAGGACTACTCATGTTCTCCCTCCAGTTTTATTCAATTTGTTAAAATATTCTATATTGTCAGATTTTCCCTCAGTGAGAAAAGATGTGTGTGTTGTTTGAATAGGTGAATAAACGAAAGGAACCAGTGTCAACACACCAGCATAGACACGGAAACAATCCGGCAGTGTGAGAGCGATGCATCCTAGTGGTGTGAAGTAACACCACTAGGATGCATGATAGAACAAGCAATTGCAGCACAGTATTTTAATAACTTGGCTGATAAATTAGCCTAAATGCCCATATCTATTTAGTATTTAGTGTTATTTTTGTGTCCTGAAAAATGTCCCGTGCTGATTTGTCACCCCAGAAGCATATCTTTAACTGTCCCACTGCACTTTATATGAGGTCCTGTTGTCTTTGTACTGCATGTGTCAATATTTCTCTGCACCAGTGTGTGCAAGACAAGTGTGTGTGCCTTTATTGTGACTGTATTTATGTAATGAGGGAGATAATGAGATCCATTACAAAGAATGTAGTATTTTAACATTATAAGTATTGTGAGTTTTTATTTTTTATTTTTAAGGATTGCATAGTTACATTGTTCTGTCATTTGTTTGCATTTTCCCTGCTTTGCTAAATGAGGCATAATGTGGCACTAACATTATCAAGGTTAGGAGCTGTTTCCATTCATTGTAAAAACATTTTTATAGCACTGTCAGGCATTTTGGATTAATGGTGTGTGGTTTTATGTTTTTCTCTCATAAAATGCACCTGCGTGGAGTTATAAAGTCATGGAAGCCTGTGGCTTTAGTGACAGAAAATGCTTTACATAGTGCATAATCACATCAAATACAAACCAAATCATTTACAACCACTTGCTCTATTTTTAAACAATTTCTTGACACCAGTCAAATCCTTGGGCACTTCTCTACGTCACCTGCATAAAACAAGAGGGTCTCGATGGATTCACCTCTAAAACAAAGCCAGGTTGTGTCACTGCCATCCAGAAAAAAAAAGAAAAAAAAATAGGATCAATACATTCATCTCAAGTTCATTCCAATAAGATAGCTGGCAAAAACTGTCCTCATGGTGTCAGCTTTTTAGACCTCTGTGATGCTTATGTGTACATAGCGCTATGACTTGTGGGTAACAAACAAGCCAAACAAAGAAACTGCAGTAAGTGTAGAGAATTGTACAGTGATCTTGCAAGCCAGGAAGCTTAACACAAACTAGAAATATCACAGAACGCAATTCATTAAATCATAATTAAGGATTTAGTAAATGTATAGTAAGGTGCTGTGTTAAAGTTGTGCGTTTGGTGATATCACAGCATTTGTGTGTGTGTGTGGCATTTGCACATTGCTGGATGCAGTTGTGATTTCTGAAACTAACTTCTGTATTGCCAGGAACGTCTGAAAAAAGAAAGAAAAACTGTGCGTTCATTGCATTCATATCACGGAACTGCCGGCTGGGCTCGTACCTACTTCAACGTCTCAGCACCCACAGGGCACTAGTAACTCTTCAATTACCAGCTTCACTCTGCGGAGTGGTTAACTTGAGTACAAAACTTTATAATTCAAATGACTTAGAGTGTGTTTGATAAGGAAATTATCCCCTTAGCCTGTGCCGGTCCCAGGATAAAATAGACGGTATCTGTATAAATTTCCTCCATGGGCAGGCGGGAGGGGGTAGGTTGTCAAAATACTCAAACTGAGTCACGGCACATCCTGTGGAACAATAGTCCTCTAGAGCATGGTATAAGTTGATTCTATTTTGTTTTTATCAGCCCATTAAAAATCACTAAAGATCCTCATGTGGTAAAATGTGCTTAATTTAAATAGCTGCTGAACACACACACCTGATCATCAGACAGCATCAGTCAAACAGTTTGTGCTGTGCCTTACAAATGGCAGAAGAACAATCTCCAATACATTCTAAATTGCGAATGCTGCAACATGCTTAACATGGCATCGACGAATATCGCGCTAAAAATACTCATAGGAACAAACATTTATGTAAAGCAGCCTCCATTGGCAGTAAATCTCATTTATGAAGAGCGGCTTGGTATTCCGGACTTGGCTCCCCTAAGATCCAGGGATGACTTTCATTTAGTCTCACCTCTCCATCCAACTGGGGTCACCCCTGTTGGTATAGCAAGCACAGCAGTCACATTGCTCCACCATGCGCGCAGATTGCTTACTAGAACCGCCTGGAACCTTTCATATTTCCCAGTCAGCATTTTTACAGGATAATTTTGGCAGCCTTTAAGGATATCGCTGCCTTAATAGAGGATAAAAATAAACGGGTGGTGGAAGGGCTATATCAGGCCGGTATAATCTTGTATTCTACACTGTGTGGAGCTAAACGTCTGGCTTTGGCTCCATTCAATGAGATTAAACTTCTCCCAGTTGATTCCAAAAGACCATTTGTCCTATTTTTAAAACTAGGAAAGACTGTTTTGAGCCAAGTGTATTTGAAAAGGCCAGTAAAATTGATTAAAATACTATGGTGTAAATAGCATTATAGAACAGCTTCTAAGAATGTCTTTGGTCTATATCCCATTGAACGATTCTGGTCAGCAGATTTGTATAGATGGTTTGTCAGATTCAGTTTGTGTGTGTATTTGTACATGTGCTTTTATGTGTATGTGCATGCTCTTTTGTGTGCATCTGTGTGTGTGTGTGTGTGTGTGTGTGTGTGTGTGCGTCTGTATGTGTGCATACATGTACAAATATACACGTTTGTGTGTGTGACTGATGTGTGTATGTACATCGGTATGGGTCCTGGTCTGTGTAGTTACGGTGGTGACTGACTGCTGTGTAAGTAAGCTTGTCAAAATGTCTCAAAGAAGGAAACAGCTTAATTCAATCAGTGCTCCTGCTTTCAAGACCACAAGGGAGCCAGCTAATGGTGTTAGAAACTTGAAAAAGTTGGAAAAATAAGCTTGAGGAAGTTCTCGCTACCTGGGAAAGGAGCCTGTTCCTTGTGGCTTTCCTATATTGTATGATAGTAAAAGCCCCACTCTTCTGGGCCTTGTTGCTTCTCTGTGAGCTCAAATGCTGGATTTTAGTGTGTGCTCCTCCCATGAGGGGCAAAGCTTTGCAGAAGTTAGAGGAGGGTTATATGAAGTTCAGTGGAAATGTTTTCAAGTACTGAGCCAACTTTTTAATAAAAGACAAGAATGTGGATCGAGATGTTCTGCAGAGGCATGTTTGGAACTGAGTGGATAGGGAGTTGGAGAGTATACAGGTTTGGTTAAGTGTAAAAAAAAAAAAAAAAAAGAAAAAAAAGAAAGAAAGGTAACCCTCCTTCTAAATAGGCATCCTATGGGCATTCCCTTTCTGAATTATGAGAAAGAGATACATTTTGTGGGAGAATCTTGAAAACATCGACGTCTACAACAGCGCCGTGCAGAAAAAACACGCGGGTCTGTGTAGCATGCGCCTCGTTTGTTTTACGCGCCCTTCCCCCTTCTTCGACATTCACCCACATTAATTCCATGATTGTGTCTCCCTCTCATTTTCTCCCTCGTTATGCATTTAATGTTTCCAATTTGCCGTCATCACAGAAAAACGCCACAAGAAGCTATAAATTCTTTTCTAATTCCAAATAATTAGGATTACACGGACCAGTGGTTTTCAATCAGCGAGATCATCTCAATGATAGATGGTAGGATAACTGGTCATTGCCGAGACATAAATATTGTGTCGTTCAATTAATCTGGTCTAATGAGGTGTCAAAGCTGCCAGTCATCCATCAAATACAATTAGGAATAAACACATATGCATGGAGATGGGTAATTAATAATTAGCAAAGCAAAGAAAACAGTATTGGTTTCAGTGGCCACATTCACAGAGCAATTTACCGCGGCACTTTCTTCATTCAATTTTTCAAGTGAGTGAAACAATACCACGTCATTTGAATTTGAATCAATTTTTTACAAGTTTTTGTGTCTGTTACTTGCGTCTGTTACCATGCTTGGTAAATCCCCCATGCTGTGCGTAAAACTCATTAAATAAACAGTCTAGCCTTAAGAAAATCAAATGTTCCCTCTCTTTCCAGGTCCCTCTCATCCAAATGAGCTACACCTAGACCTAGAAAAAAAGAGCACACTTTTTTTTTTGTAAGAGTGCTTTTAAAACTTAATGATGGATAGAGTTCTTTTCTGGACCCAAAAAGAAGAAAACATTTATTCTAGAACTTGGGAATTAGGGACTGTCATCAACAGTTTGTCTTCATCTCTCTCTAAAGCCCATAAGGCTCATTGTCCTAAAAAAAGACATTTCATACAGAGTATTCATTGTCTTCCATTTTCAGAGGGCAGTCAAGCATTCTGACAGACTTTAAGTGCAGTCCTGGGAAGAGACCCCACTCTTGCCCACAAGTATGAAAATAATAATTTATTGTGCTAAGTTCAAAACATAATGTTCCAGCTGTCAGATGCCTTCATCAGAATCTGTAGCACAGAGGTAGAAATATTTGTAACCCACTTATTGTGTAACCTCTTGGCCAAGATTATTAAACCCCACAGAGCGCCGAAAGTTGACACCTGTCAGACAGCAGCAGTAAGGCTACTGTGCTTTTGACACCGCATAATTATACAGTGACCTTTGGTCATGCTTGTTGAAACCTGACACAAGGCATTTAGAGGAGCAAAAATCACATGTCCACAATGCTGCTAAACTATGATAATAATCATTCAAAGTTAAGTGAGTAAGTAAGGATTTGGGCAATAGCAAAGCACAGCAGCCATGCGCTGTGTCTAATTCCTCCTGCATTTCCCTGCATGTCTTGATTGAATTTATGAATGAAAATTGTATGATCATATGTGCTGAACTGTGTTGGCTATTTTTGGTACTATACTTCATAGCCTACACGTTAATACTCATGCCTGTTTGATTGATTTAAGTATTGATGATCACAACTTCCTATCTATAGTTCATCTATTTTGAAAAAAATTATTTTATTATTATTGATATAACTTCACTTCCCCCCTTGCTTCCTCTCATTGTTACTGAGTTCTGGATACTGGCTGGATGCTTTAAATGCTCGCTGTTAACCTCCTGCCATTGAGGTGAACTGTCCTACATAACAGCCAGGAGGGAAGTGAAATAATATCAAATTTTTCAAGCTGCTGCTATCATTAGCAGCAGCTGTGCCAGTCGCGGTGCTGCTGCTGGACTGGTTTGCTGCTGTCGTGTTTTGTTCTCAAAAAAATCAAGAAGACCAACTGGAAATAGCTGCTTCACATGAACAACATGAACATGTATAACTAAGTGATTTGCAGAAAAAAAAAATCATGGTCAGTTTTTCAAATATAGCACAATGTTCACAGCTGTCATGGGACAGGCCTTCCAGGTTGTGCAAACAGAGCTCTGGTTATGAGCCAGCCGGGGTGTTGGCAGGGACTATTTGCATATTCATAGATCTGCTCATTTTTAATGAGGGAAAAATTAGAAGGCACCATGGCAAGTTTTTTTTTCATAGAAAAAACTATGTGTAAATATGTAATACTGATGAACAGAGATTTTTTTAGGGGCTTAATAAATGACTGGAGGTGGACTTTAAACATCCTAATATTTATCTAGAGTGGACGGAAACTATTTTCATAGTTTTATGGTTTAGTTTTTTTTGGGTTAATATTTGCTCTTGCAGTGGGCACCAACTCTAACTCTACATACTGTGCAAAGAGTTTTTGGCTCCATGGATCTTGTTCAGAATCAGAATCAGAATCAGAAATACTTTATTGATCCTCAAAGGGAAAATGGGTCATTGTTAAGTGCTGTGTTGTTAATAAAGAATAATGCAAGAGGAACTTCAGATTTTATCTTATCAATAACCCGGATTTTATCTTATCAATAACCCCAATATTGTAAAGCAGACAGCTGCTTTACAGTATTTATACTACAATTTGGAAGGCTTGTGTCATGAATATAGAAATTTATTGAAATGGAAGTCAAAGGTGGTAGTCAAATTCCAACTATTCAAGGGTAGTCATTGTCTTACGGCTGGGTGATGTATTAAAATTGTCATGAGACTAAATCTGGGAATGTGGATATTATAATTCCATGGCGTAAGTGTTGACTTTTCCTTGTTTTAAAGCCTGCAGCTGTTTTACTATTTGTGTATAACTGTTTGGGCATGTTATCCACATTACTAATGACTGCTTATCAAAAATTTAATAATGTAAATATCTTATGAAAGCACCAGTAGTCACCCCTATAATATCATCACAATGTCAATATCAGTGTACTCAGTCAGTGATTTTGCGATATGTGATTCCAATATGGGCAAGCCCTACATTGATGTTCACTCCACCCACTGGAATATAAAAAATGCTTAAAGTTTCTCTCAACTTTTTGCCCTAAAAATCAGTTTTCCAGGGTTAATCTCTCTAAGTCTCCCTGCTGATGATGCAGCCAGGGACACGTGATGCTACAGAACGTGGTGGTAATGTCTTCCTGATGTAAGAGTCGACATACAGTAACAGGCCACAGACGCCAAGACACCCTGACGGTTCGGTGCAGCTGTAGCGGCAGCAACAGCAGCAAAGAGGCAATTACCCAGAGGCATCAGGGCGAAAGACAGGAGGAAAATCAATACATAATTTCAGCATTTTAGAGGATGTTTCCTTCAACTGAGTCAATGTCTCAATTCATCGGTGTGTTTCTTTTTTCTTTTCTTTTTTTTAAGTTAATCTCCTTTTGTATTTGATACCGTGCAATGAGCGCATTAATAAATAATGATTTACCTATAATTCCTTTGCCTCTTGTTATATAAGACAGCTTCAAGTGGATAGATGCAAATGCAGTTGGAATTTGAATCTATTGACTGTGAGGTCTAGCATTAATAAGGACTGACAGCATACTCCCATAAATTTTGAGATTCATGAAACTGATTCTAAATTCACAAACCTGTTATCCAGACAACCTTGTGCGCTTCAGAGTTGCACATTTGGGAGAAATTCACTTCCTCTGACCCCGGGGTTAAGCGTCTGCGCAGAAATTCACCTGCTCTTCATGGCACAGGAGTGTGATGTAAGTTCACACAAAGTTTATGGCTACCACACAATGCCATTTTGTGCCCTGTCACGCTCTATTACTGAGACAGCCAGATGGGCAACCCCTGCCTACCCAGCACCAAGATGCCATGGTTAAGTGACAGCAGCCAGACACAAAAATGAAACAAATCAATAGTGGCGTCTCCTATGGAGAAGACCAAACCACAGCACAACATGATAATTCTACCCATGACCACAAATCCACTCGACCGTTCTGTCTCCCCCCAGAGAGAAGCTTGTTTAAATGAATGTAGTAGTATGACTGACTAATCGCCAACTAAATTAGAATAGACAACATCTTGTGGCTTTGTGCTGGCTGTAAAAGCTCTCTGCTCCGTCTCCTCTGGCTCACACAGCACAAGAGACCTATGGCCCATGATGACTGTTAAATGTGGTGATACATCTTCCTCCATAACCTGGTGATTGTACAGCCTGCAAAAACTTCAGGCATCATCTCCTTACAAAATAGTAAAAGACCCATTTTTAGGATTAGATATGGCTAACTTTTATGTCGTAGATTTGAATATGAAAAGGAGCGTGGTGGGGAGTGCAGGGAGCCCAAGGGACCCAAACACAGACTTCCTCTAAAATGCTAATCGTTAGCTAATTGAAGGTATGTTCTTTGTCTGCTTTGCGTTTTAGAGGGTCCCTTCTATGGACTTAGTGAGCACAAGGTAGCGGGCCTTTCAGATGTTATTGTATTTGACTGCTGCCGCACCGGGGTGCCAGCGGATTTAGGTGCTTTTAAGTGAAGTTACGGGGACGCATATCCACAGATGTGCACACAGACATACCCACCCAGCCAGCCACACACATATGAACAAACGCACGCACGCACGCACACACACACACACACATGCACACAAACACTAATACATGTACATGCCAAATATTTGCATTTCAAAAGAGCATAATTGCCCAGGGCAGTGGCAGGGGGAGTGTGGCCTCAGGATTCCCCGAGAGCGCCTGTGAAGTTACGAATCACGAGTCTAGACTCAACCACAGCTCCTCTTTCACACAACCACATTCATATCCACATCCTCCTGAGTAATAGGCAGGTAGTGTAGTAATGCGCCATTACAGCCTGCTCACTCCTTGCTGCATTTCAGCCAATAGCCAATCAAAAGCACTCTCTCTCTGGCCTTTCGCTTGGTCCTATTTAGTTCTCTGAAACGTTACGCTCCATCATTTGATGGTTAAAATGACAAGGTGGAAATGACCGGAAACAGCAGTAGTGGAACGAGTACTAGACATTGCTACTCGAGGTGAAGTATTGTTACTTGATGACATTTTACTTGAAGCAAAATTTAGCTTTAGTAGAGTGTTGGGTTGTTTAGTTCCCTGGGTGTGATCTGAGTCCACATGGTGGTGAAATATCCTCTTTAGTTGCCCCGGGCTAGCCCACAATACTGTATTTCTATGTCTCTAATCACTTCTCACTGTAAAACAGCCCCTAAAATAACACTTTTACCACCTAAACAACGATCAAAGCATATGATGCCAATATAGTAAAGCAAAAAGTCCCAGAACTAAATATTTCATGTAAATACAATTAATCATTAATGTGCAATCAGCTTGTTTCTTCCTGGCATACGGTTACTGTGTGGAAGATTCCTGCAGACACTACCTGCCGGATCTACTTTCCAATTCAAATGAGAAAAAAAGTCATTTGATTTCATGAAAAAATGGGTACCAGGACTTGTTGGGCTGTTTTGCTATGGAAGTGAATGGAGAGAGACAGCACTGTGGATCAGCAGCCCAGGAGAACATGGAACAACTAAAAAGGATATTTCACCTCCATGGAAATCCTATCACGCCCAAGGAACTATACAACCCAACAACATTCAATTTTGCTTCAAGTAGAAGACCTTGAATAAAAATAATGGACAAGTTTCTGATGGTTATGGAGAGCCAAAACAAAATACTCTGTTATGGATAAAACATAGCAATGTACAATCCGTCAGCAGTCACATTACTGACTTAAAAAAAAATCAGAAAAGAACAGAAAAAAGCAAGATTAAAGCAAGCAAGAGTAAATATTATTAGTTTCTTCCACCTGTGCAAAACAGGCAGCATGTAAAAACTTGGATTTCCACATGTATGTGTGACTTTCTTGGCACTGCAGCAGTAGTCGTGCACATTCTTGCCAGATTCTAGGCGGTCCAATGGGGACAGTTAAGGAGTGACAGAGGAGGCAGAGGTGATGCTGAGTCTGGCGCTACATGGACTACAGTCGACTGAAAGGTAAGCTGCCTTGTTGCCGGTAAGAATGATGGCCTGGCAGAAGTGTTATTTGTCTTGTGTTGCTGGGTGAGCCCTCACGTTCACTCAGGAAGAGATGAAAAAGGGACTGACGGTCCTGTCTGGGAGAAGTGCTAGCAGCGCGGCGGAGGATGATCTGTCACGAGCAGTCATCACTTAACCAAGCTCCGAGCTGCAGCACTCACTCAATGAGAACTCACCGGACTGAAATGGGAACGCTGGGCATAGCCACACAGAGAGAGAGAAGATTAAAAATATGCATGAAACGAAACGCAAATCATTCATCCCTTTGCTTTGGCACTGTGGCTCACAATAAAACAAATGGAAGACAACAAGCATACTTTGACAACAACAGTAGGAGATGACAAGCAATTCCTAGCCAACAAACTGATAACACCAGCAACAAAGCAAATTCAATGTGATACAATTAGCTGAAGGGTGCCACGGGAATGAAAGAAATACTATATTTTATTCTCATTTTACTATTTTTTCCCTTCAAAAAGTCAATATCTAATCATTATACTCTATACTATATATTATATACTATGCTTTCCACCCCATGTTTCACCCAATATCACACAAACACTCTTAAGCATTTAATAAGAGGTGGCACGGCGTGTGGAGGTGAAGGACATGCAGAGGGGCTGCCCTGTCGCGTGGCACAATAAATGACTATGATCCGAGTTCCAGCAAAAACAAGGACTGCTTTTCAATTCCACCTCTTTTACCCGGATGAATGATGAACCCTAGGTAAGAGGCACAGTGTTGTGGTATTAATATACATCAGGGGCCAGAGCACCACACTAAATCAAGAGCCCCAGTGCATTTGTTATTCTAATGACAAGCAATAGCCACCTTCCGGCTGTGCGGACTCTGAAGATCTGGAGCCGCGACGTGTTGAGACGACTCCTTCGAAAACAGGTTGTGAAGAGGGAAAAGGAAGGAAATATATGGCAGAGAAATACTACTTGGGCTGTAAAGGGTTAAGAATAACAAAATTCTTATAGCTAATCAAATTCAGAACTCCTCTTGTAATGTGTTTTAACAATGGTCTTGTCACTTTACAATTCTTTGGCTAGGTAAATAAAATCGTAAGATGGAAAACGGAAAAGATGAAATTAAAAAAAAAAAGTTACCTCAGTGACATTTTGAAATCAAACTACAGCTTCTTTTTTGGCAAATAATTCCCCCCCCCCAAGGTGCATTAACCAACAGCTGTTCATCTGACCCATTAGATCATAAATCAGCTTTCAGAAAAAGATGGAGTGAGAGGAGAGGCGAAGACGGACGATTCTAGTGAACTCTCTGGATTGTATAATCAATACTGACAAAAATAAATGGCTTGACCATTTATCTAAGTCTGTTGGCCGGCATGCTATGGCAAAATCCCTGTAATGCATATTTCATACACTTTTATACCCATTGATTACCTGCTCTGTAGTTTGTAAATCACGTGTATATTGATCTGCTGATCATACAACTGCAAGACAATTCAATGGCAATTTGTGCTACTGATAAAGAGATCTGGATTGACTCCATCAGCACTATGAGCCTTTTTGGGGAGATTAAATAGAAATAAACATTGTCACAGTTCGTAGAGATTATTATGAACAGCTGCTGTTTTGGATTTTTTTTAACCTCTTTCACTGCTTCAGCTCTGTTGCTCCCACTAGTGGGTTTGTCATTTCTGTGTGGCCAAGCTTTGTTCAAGCCCACAGAATTTTATTTCAAATTGTAGAGCAGATCCCAGTGTTTCTAAAGATACCAAATATGTCCTGGGAAACGTGCACAAGACATGTAGGTATTTTCTATTTGATGTGATGCCGCAGCCATAAAACAACAGAATCTTTGCTTTCAATATTTCACTCAGTTCAAGTGTGATGGAGCCTCAATGAAACTCTACAATCAGCAGATACGCCTTATGTATTATCATGTATTATCACACAATATAAAAAAATGCCTTTTTGATAAGGCTACTTAAGGGGAAATTTAAGGGAGAATCAGGGGTTCAAAGGGTTCAAATAGGCGGGATACATACATATGTTCATTCATGACATCTGTAAGGTAATTTGGAAATGAAATTTGTTGCACTCTGATCATTTAGGCTTAACAGCTAAGATTTTGCAAAACTGTCTACAGAGGCCAAATGAAAGGTGCTCCTCATGTGGCAAGGCTGCATTAAAGGTCGTTGCAGCACCCAGAGTCAGAAATATTGATTAAAGGTAAAAAAGAAATCAAACAAGAAGGGACGAAATATCCATGGTGGCCTGAACTGCCATCTGTTCTCATTATATGAGGTTAGGTAGTTATTCCATGGAGGGATTGGAGTCGAAAGATGAACAGGAGTGTCCCCAGGAATTCAAGAGGATCATGTCCTGCAGCCTGGGAGGGAGAGAGTGTGTTAGGGCGGGAGGGAGAGGGGCAAGCTTTG
>OMLB01004204.1:33800-52543 GCA_900302555.1 Myripristis jacobus
GTGTGTGTGTGTGTGTGTGTGTGTGTGTGTGTGTGTGTGTGTGTGTGTTTAAATAGATTCCTAACTCCCTTACTTCCCGTCTTCAGTGGAAAATCACATTAAGTGTTCTGCAGACATTAACAGAGGCAAAACATCTTGCTCTTAGAGGAGACAAGCAGGGCAATCATTCAGCTCCGGTGCAAGCATTTTGGACAATTTGAGTGACACACACACACACACACACACACACACACACACACACACACACACACACACACACACACACACAAAACATGCAGTCCTCAGAGGTCTAACCAACCCTCCACTCCTCCGCTCTCCTTCTGAGTGTTTCTCCATCACTTAATTCTGGCTGTATGTATGTGAATCATCCATCACTCACTCAATCAGTCCATTGAATTTCATTTAGTGCGGTGTTACACAGGGCAAGTGATTGATTCACTGGTACCTTTTCACTGAAGCTTGAATGACACACAATGCTGGATTGTAGATGTGAGTACACACACAGGCGAACACACACACGCACACGTATCGCTTGCTTGTACGCTTCCACTGTGGCTCTCCATTGCCAGGGGGAGATCTGGGTGCCCATGCTGCCAAGGAAGACCCCTTTGAGATTTACTCAAGGTCGCCATGTCCAGCTGGCTGTGCCAACATCTGTTCCGAATGGCCTCAAGACTGGCATGAGAGAGGCCTGTCTGCACAGCTTGACCTTGGATCAACAGCCGTGTTTTGGAAAAATAACCACCGCTGCCGTTACCGCAAAAGTGGCTGATGTTGTAAGTGTTCATGAATTGGAAAATTGCTTCTTTTGTGGCCTTTAACTGTAAAGCATTCACTGTAACCAACACTTCCAAATTGAGTGAGGAAAATTATATAAATTGTATGAATTTCTGCATTTTTATTTTTAACTAAGGTGGCATAAGGTGGCATAAGTCAGAAAGTTGACTTGACTCCAGGCTGATACTTTGCTGTTACCTGCTGTGCCTCTGATTCCAGCACTGTTAGTATATTTGATATAACATGCATTCTATTTTGCCTATTTGAAATTATGATAATCAAAGTTTGCTTCAGGTGTGTGACTTCAACATAATGCCTCCATCTTTTTAACATTTATTGTATAGCCTTGATTCAAGGCTAAAGGAACGATTTCATTTATATCCAATAATATATATATTTCAAAAAATATAACTTGCTGCACCAGAGAAAATGCCCTGATTTTGTAGTCAAAAGTCTTTTGTAAGGTTATTGCAATTATTTTATTTTCATGCCAGTTATCATTGTGGTGGCCGAATCCCCTGAATGAGTCAAACATTTTGCTCTGGCATCTACCATACCTCCTGAGTTTCCTCTTGTCCCACCACAACGGTGACAGCAAGTTTCTGAAAGGCAAGTTATTGACATTTATTCACAGCCACATCACAACTCCAGTGTTAGTGGACAGAAAAAAGGGAAAAAAAAAGAAGAAGAAGGAAAAAAAAAAAAGATTGACCGCTACCATTGCTTTCCCTGTTTTAATTCTTCACGGAGGTTGTTCTCTGCCAGCAAGCCTATCGATTTTTCTATCAAATACGAAAACAGGCATTGTGGAGGGGCCACAGAGGTCAGTGTGAATTAGAGCAGAGGTGTGTGTGCGTGTGTCTGTGTGTGTGTGTGTGTATGAGGGAGTGTGTGTGCTTGGATGCGTCCCCTCCTCCTCCCCTACATCCCCATTGTCACTCCCCAAAGGCCTCTCTGTTAAATTGGCTGACAGATAATAATATCATACAGGAGAGTACAGACACAGAGACCTTTGTCCGACAGTCCAACCGTCTTACTTCTGGTAAAACCGCTGGCCGGCATCGCAAACACAACACTGGAGATGCAGCGCTCACTGACCTGGGATGAACTACAAAAATCCATCGGTTATTTTCTGCTTTTGTCAGGACTCTGCCCGCTGATTTTTGATCATCAAGCTTGTGCACAAAATTAAACCTCCCTGACATGACACCCTTTGGCATGATATTATTTTAAATGATATTATTTATATGATATTATTTTCACCTGGCAAGCCCCTTTGTTGTAGTTTAACTCTGAGATTTACAACAGATTTCTCAAACATTTAACTGTCATCAAACCGTGTCTCATATACTGGCTGTATTCCCTTCATTTTTCACGACCTTTTTAGAACAAGCCCCATTCGACCTTGTGCATATTTATGGGATCATAACTTCTATTCTATAAATCATACTGAGAGAAATAATGGAGGAAAATATATAGTTAACATGCGCACAATATGTAATAATATTTTCGCAGGACATCTTTTTAAGTAATGGATGGTATTTTTTCAATTTGACTTTGTCACAGGAATGTCAGAAAACACTTGCCACATGGAATATTACAAAAAAAAATTGTTTTCTATTTTACTTGATATTAATCACCATGAAAGGGATGAGTGTCAAATTGCTAGTCAATAATATGTGTAAATCACTTCCAGTACATGCAGTTTTCATCAGTCATGTTAATCTCCAGCCTTTGTGAGTCAGGGCTGATTCACTTCTTCACATAGGAAGAGTGAAGGCTCGCTGTAATTAGTTAGTGGATGTTTACAGTGACCTTTCAGTCTCAGCGGCCTCTTCATGCGAACATCAATTCACTCAGCTTGGTATTTTTCAGAAAACAGCATCTCATTTTGTCAACTTTTTTTTTATCAATCATTTTAACTGTTTTAAGCAATGACATGATGACCTCAAGACTATTTTAAGGTTGTGTGAAATAAGACACAGATTAATACTGGTGTATGTATTTCCATGAGGGCCTATTTCACCGCTCCTTTTTGCTCGTCCGCTTGTAGCCCTGCTGTTCATAATAGCTGGTCCTGCTTTTTGCCGTTATCTCAAAATCTCTTTCGTTAAAATCCCAAATGGGCTAATTCGATTCATCCACTATCTATTTTACATTTATCTATAGTGCTCATATTGAGATGCACAGCTCTCCCTTTCCCCCGCGAAACCCCTCAATACATCCCCACAGCGTATCCTCGGGCCTTCTGCCCCAAGGGCTCATGGGATACAGATACTCCCTGGGGCTGCTGTTTTCACAGCCTGCGAGAGAAGCACTCCTGAGAGAAGGGAAGGGAACAGGAGAGAAGCAGCAGCAGCGTTTCTGTGTGTTTGCTTGATGTCACTATAATGGAAATATGCATAAGTGAGAAAAGGCATAGTGGGCCTTTGGGGCCCAGGAAGTACAAATATTTTAATAACAAACACTTTCAGTGTTTGCCTCCTGTAACGGCACCTGGGTATTATTTCACACTGAATGCAGTCAGTTGGTGTTGAATACCGTATGCATAAAGATATAGCAGTTTTCTTCTTTTACTGGAAGTGATTTTCATGCTGTGGAAAGTTTTCCTGGTGATATGTCCTTTGGAGAGCTGTCATTAATCAAAAGTCAAAGTCACCTCAGATCTCACATTAGAATAGACCAGTTTAGCTACGGCTGAAATTGCAGCTGACCCCACTCGCCCTGAGCACTTATTCAAAATCAGCAACACGGCCATAGGGGGCTAAAACAACTAAATTGAGTGAGGTTGCAAGAAGCTAGTAAGAGTACTGGGGGAAAATACCCCATAAACCGTTGGCAACTGGCAATCTCAAGGGTTTCTTTGAGCTTTCTCGTGTCCTGATGTGTGACTTACAACTTTGCATACTTTATACTTTATAAATGGAAATTGCACTAAAAGACAAAGAGGTTATACTGTAAAAAATGAAAACAAAAACACTGCTGCTCATGCTTAACAGTACAGTAACTTATATCTGCTAAATGGGTAAACTATAACAACCAGGCAAGAAATTACAAGACTGTGCGCACATAACCATAAGAAAACTCCATTCTACTCATAAAAATAGACTAAACTAAATAGCCTGTGAAAACAGCTGACAGAAGCTCTTAAAAGAAGTAAATAAAGGTCAGTGACCGGGTAGAGACCTCTCATCAGATGTTAGGATGATGTAACAGAGAGAACACGGTTAACAGTTAGTTCTTTTAAATAGGTTCCTCCTTTCAAAAATACCTCCATTATAAAATGCAATTCCAATTTAGACATATGTGATGTAGGGCTGAAACATATGGACAAAATTCGAGCTGAACAAAATTGATCTAAAGAAAATTAATCTATCATAATTTTGATAATCAATGAACCGTTTTAATCATTCATTGAGTGAAAATATCAAACGTTTGTTGGTTACAGCTTAATAACTTCTGCACACCTCAGTCGTCTTTATGCAGGTGCGGAGGAACAAACACAGCCCTGCACACCGCTGGAATTTGCAAAGGTGATTTTATTCACACACATATCAGTTTCTGATTGTGTGATAGACCCTGTCATGTTTTATATATCACTGTGCCAATTGTGTTTCATGTATTCCTGACAAAAGTCTCCAACTGAAACATTGCAGTTCTTTTGTGAAATGGACATTTTGCAGGTACAGCAGATCTCCCATCTCCTACTTATCATTACAAAATAAAAAACAAAATCTTTTTTGGGGGGGGCTGCTGGTCAGACTAAGGATGCAATTTGAAGACATCACTTTAGGCGCTGGGAACTTGTGATAACTATTTGTCATTAGTTTTAACATTTTATAGATTAAATGATTAATGGAGGAGAATTTTTTTTTGATACAAAGAGCAGGTAAACATAGGTGTTACTGTTAATGGCATTAATAAGGATTCCATTCCATTTAAGTGCACTAGAGCCATTCCAGTGAGCCAGCATGAACAACAACAGCACCCTGGCTTTGTTAGACATGAATGGAACACAACCTTTATTAATGTCATTAGTAACACCTCTGTTTACCCTGCTGTTCAAGGTCAAATGGCAGCTGTGGAAAAGGTCTATTGCAAATGAAAATATTTATCAGTTCCAGCCCTAGACAAAATCAAGTGTTCCAGTATCATTGACTCAAAATCTAGATAGTCGGTACTGTGAAATATGACAGAAATGACTACTTGTGCTTTCCTAAGATAGAGAAGAGAGTTTTGATAAGCAGTCATTGGTAATGTGGATAGTGATGACCAAGCAGGTAGAGGCAACTATTAGAATAGCTAGAACAGAATAACTAGTTCAGCAAACTGCATCTGTTTACTGTAGCGCAGTCTTCAAAACCAGGAAAACACAACACCTATACCATATCATGATATTAAATTACAATATCCCAGATCCCAGATGATGTCTAATTCTAAAATGGAAATATCACCCCAGTCCTAAGGTGATGTTGCTTTTATAAATGCCAGATGCTACAGAAAATGTAAGCCAGATGTGAAAATTATGGAACAACTTATACAACTTATACGAGAGCAGTTTCACCTGAGACGGCCGATAAACCTTCTGTACAGCAGCCATTTTGACATGAAATAGCAGGGTAACACAGCTGTGGCTAATGTTATTAGGGTTTAATTCCATTTAAGTGCAGCAGAGTCTTGAACAACAACAGGACTCTGGCTCTGTTAGACATAAATGAAATGGAACATTTCTTAATGTCATTAGTAACAGCTGTGTTTACCCTGCTATTTCATGTCAAAATGGCTGCTGTGGGGAAAAAAAAGTCTATTGTAAAAGGCTTACAGTTCATGTCTTGTAAGTATCAGCAAGCTCTTTGCATGCCGTTTCAAATGGAGAGCTTTACTTTTGACATCCTGCTATTCTTGCCTATCACTTGGGACTTTGCTGAGCGGAAGACAGCCACAGAGAGAGAGAGAAAGAGAAAGAGAGAGAGAGAGAGACCATGGTAAGTTTCAGGATGGCAAAAGAAAAAGAAAAACAAAGAAAAGAAAAGCTGAATAAGTTGGACTCCCTTCTCGGATCTTCATAATGAGCTGTCAGTCATTTTTCAGTGCCCAACAACTTTCATCTGCCCTGATTCCTCCCAACCTCCCCCATTTATCACTCCTTTCTCTCTTCCCAGACGCACTCCTCCGACGCCCCGTGTCGTTTATCACGTCCGGTGGAATAGAGTTTCTCCAGCTGTCAATTTAGGAAATGGAGTGACGAGCGAGACCCCTGGGACCCCGCACTAATCTCGGACTGCGATGTTACGGAAAATGATGTGCATCGCCAGTAGCCGGTTGCACACACACACCCACTTACATCTTGTATCTCGGTTACATGCCTTCCACAAATGTATCCAGCTGGTTTACACTAAACTAATCAGATGCTGGAGTAATAGTGTTATTAGTGTTTCCCTCTTATGCAGAACATTAACTATCTCTGATTATGACTGAATTTTGAATTTATATCTACAAACACTGCAAAAACCTCAATGTAAACCAGCGCTTTAGTCTCAAAATCAGTGTTAAATTGTGAAAAAGCTGCCACTATCCCTTGTTTCCAATGCAGGTTCACATGTTTCAGGATTTTTTTCTGGTATAAATTTGTTGAAACAAATCAAAATAAGCCAGATCAGCCCACTGGGATCCAGAAAATGACAAAATAAAGTTGGTTAGCATTTGAAACAAGTGGAATCATCTCAGTCCCACTGGCAGATTTTTCCACTTGTTTGAAGAAAAAAATTAATTTTCAAGAATGAAAAGAAGACTAAGATGGAGATTTTTTTGCAGTGCAGAAAAATCTACTGTACTCTCTCTTTCGCCTCAGTGATAGCATTCAATAAACTGCTACCTGCCCTGGGGTTTTAGCAGTCAGTGCTGTTGTGTGCTGTCAGAGCCCACAGTGAAAAATGCTGGTGTCACACAGTTATGTGTCCCACGGGGAACAGATATCACATGCGATTACATGACAGGTGTGGCAGATGAGCAGAGAGTGAGCCCTCTGCTCGTCCCCACACTAAACTGACCTGTTCAAATGGCAGAGGACAGCAGAGCACCGCAAGGCTCCGAGCCCCCGACACCTCATGTCCTCTGATAAAGCCATATCACCTTATCACGTTTGCTGTTTTCTCATAGCAAATGATGACAAAAATGTTCATCAGGCTTTTTCACTGTTTGCAAATGACCAAGAATCACAATTAAATACTCTGACACATGCAAGATTTAATTCATGGAATTGTTTTAAAACTCATGCATGGGTCTATTGCAAAAAAAAAAAAAATTCAGCAGAGAGCTCTCTGAAAAATATACTACATGCAAAAATCTACATCTCAACAACTCATTTAGTCTCTAATTCAGTTTTAAAATTTTTCTTTTAAGAAATGAGAAAAATTGCGCTTATGTCCAATTATAATCAACTTTTCTTGAATCAGTCATTTTCCTGATACAGTACTAGTGGCCTGATCTACCTGATTCTGACTTGTCTCCAGATATTTTGACTTGTTCCAAAAAAAATTCCTGAAACAGGTGAAACTGCATTGGAAACAAATGGGATTATCTCATCCTACTGACAGATTCTTTCCACTTGTTTTAAGAGAAACAACACTGAATATGAGACAAAATGCACCTGAATGACTGCAGTGTAGAATTCAGTGTCAAAAATGTATCACCACCACCACTGTGCCAGTGTGTTTCAAACACTATTCTAATGACAATAGCATAGCAGTTATTTCATTGGTCAGCCAATTGTAATCACCCTTGTGGTTTAAAAGGTCGAGGGGTCAGGGGTTGTGGGAGATAAGGACTCAGGGGACCGTCATAAAACACTTGCGACACCTCGGTTCTCGTTTTTCTTGCCAGAGCTCGATATCACTCATTCATCTTGGTTAGGAAAGTCTTTTCCATTAATAGCCACCTTACGTCATAATCCCACATTCAGACTGAGGTCTGCATCCTCCAAGAACAGGTTTCAGACATTTTTGTGTCTGTTAAAAGGGTGGATTGCTGTTCTGTTTTACAAGACAGAATTGCTTATATAGTGTTTCAGGTTCATGTGAAAGTGTGTCTGTGTGACAGTGTGTGCAAGGAAAAAAGGATCCTATTTAACTACATCTTTATTCAATTTTTTTTATTCATCAGTGTCTTGTAATTGTAAGACATGTCCGTTTTTAGGTTTCAAAGTCAAAACACACTCCCCTCAGATTGGTTGGTAAACGTGACTGCTCACCCCGCGCACATCTGCATTGTGTTTTCTTCTGTTTGCCAGTGCAGAAAGGAACAATCAAAAGGCCGACAAAACAAATGAGATTGGCTTACATTAGGCAACCATGTAATCATATTTCCCATGTTGTCCCCTTCCCTGCAGTTGGGCTCTGTGGAAACTGGAGAATGCAGGAGTTGCAGCAGGAGGGTCAGGCCTTCCTCCTCTGCTAGCTCAATCCCTCCTGCTGAAACATCTCATTTAGTGCATCTGCAAACAACATTACAGGTGGAAACGCTTCGGGAGATGTCTTGCAAGCATTAATCCTATTTGTCCTAACCCATTTCAAATGTGCATTCCACTGCTCTCATGAAATGAGAGAGACGCTATAGCGATCGGACGGATGCAACACAAACATTTCGGTGAAGGACTTTTGTGGACGCACAGAGGTAATGTCATCACTATGAGGTTCTGACTTCCAGGAACAGAAAAAGAAGCTGGTGGTTTAAAATGTTTGGTGGTGAGGGATTGATTCAATAAAGATATGAGTGGAAACAGAGAGTGGTAAAAAACAAAGTGGTAAAACAGCTCTCGCATTTGTGAAACCATGAGGTAACTAGAAAACAATGTCTAATAAATTATAAATTACATGTTATAAGGCCAAAACTATTGCTACAAGAACATGGCAACATCATTTTTCTGAATCCAGTGACTGAACGAGTAAATATTCAACTGTGTCAGCCCCCTTAAAACAGTTTGGGTAAACTGACCTCCCTAATGGAACAAATTTTAATCACAGATGTGGTTTCTAAATCCATGAATTTTTTTTTGAAATTGGGAGCTATTTGGTGTAAATAAACCACAACATTTCTGCTGGTAATTTTGTAAATGCACATCATTCAATTAACTTTTTTTTGTGATTTTATGGTTTGTTTTAAGCAATGCTTAAAACAAAAGGTTTATATATCCCTTACAACAAACAAAAGAAATTCAACAAACCATGCAATTATTATAGATTACTATAGTGATCATGACAACTCTCAGTAGTTCATCTTCAGTATTTGCCAAAAGATTTTAAATGTGGATGTGAAAGGTTTTAGCTGTAATGTTTATATATGATGATTAAAATTCAGTAAAAGCTTAAAGATATAGTCATCCTTGCAAGCAGTGTTTACAGCATGCACAAGAGTGTGCATGAATACATGTTAACAGCACTGCCTATAGACAAATACTACCCTCTAGTGGGCACTGGGACATTCCTGGGCCTCTGATCATGACTTCCTACCAGCAAAAGCTGCTTTTTATTACCCGTAAGAGAGAGATTTTTCATGTCCTTTGCGGGTTTTCTTGACTTCCTCCCTTAGCCTGATCTCAAATCTCAAATATTTGAAAAATACCAGAGTTTAAGGGTCTGAAAACCTGCTGACCCTGACAACCAAACACCTCAAATGGAACTGGCTCGGTTAAGAGTTTCAGGGTAAAAATGGACAAGATGATGGCTATAAATTTAAACAGATGAACATGAATCATTTTAACCAGACACAAGTCAGGTGCTATAAGAGCTCTCTTATTCAAAACTCTCCCCGCCTGACTCAAGTGGATGCCAAGTTTGAGCCACTAAAACACGGAACTTTGTGTCAACACACCTGCACTCTTCTTCAACTTGTTCTCCCCCTTCCTCTCCCTGCTGTTTTACTTCCACACTCCTAGTTGGGCCTCTGTCAGCTGAATGACATATGCCACCCAATCCCCATCTCTGCCTGCTCTTTGCATTCTCCTCCTTGGTCACATCCAATTAGCTACCCCCTAAACACTCTTTCTCATTAGGCAACCCATAATCCACTCATCGTGCCTTGATTTGGCAAATAAATCACACTCTCACTTTTTTCATGTTCCTCTACCGCCACTGTCTTTTTATCCTCTTGTAAGCTCTCTCTCTCCCTCTCTCTCTCTCTCTCTCTTTCTCTCTCTCCCTCAGCCTCGTTAACCCTGTCCAGAGTTTCTACGGTGACAATCTCCACCAGGCCTCTTCATTGGACATGGCAGGCAGCAATTTGCATGCCAGACTATTTCTCTTCATCATTGGGCCTCTTTCTCTCTCTCTCATTCTCCCTCTCTCTCTTCCTCTCTCTCTCTCTACGCTGGAAGAATAGAGAATAACTCAGCAACTGACGGCAGACGGCATGCACGTCCTTGTCCTACAAGGTTACGAATCCATTTCATCTGTGCAGGAGAGGAGTGAATTAAAATAAATGATGGCCGGACATTTATTGCATTCTGGGGGTGAAGGAGGGATTGGGGAGGAGAGGCACAAGTTGCGGAGTGAGACTAGTGTCTCATACTGAGCCGGGCCTGGCAGACGGCTGGATATTGACTGGCAAACAATGTTGGCACACGATACCCTGTTAAGACGATGGAATGATCTGCCATGCAGTTGAGACTGAATCTGGGTTGTCTCTGTTGCTTGACAGGTAGCCCGCTATGTGTCGGTTTTTAAACTGTTGCTATGGGATCATGAATCAAGTCTGCAGATCTCAGTACATATTACGTAGGATAGAGATATATGTTTTTGCGGTCAGTATCGATATCTGATATCTTCCCATCCGAAACGGCTGATGCCGCTTTGCAGTTTTGTAAGAATCAGGATACAAATGCAGATGAAAAGAGGTTCATCTTTCAGACAGGTCTATCTTAAAGGACCATGTTCAGCCTAATATCTGCAAAATGTATGAATTTTATATTTCTGCTGAGCTTTTCCCAAAGCAAGCACTCATATTTTACAATTCTGATGCCATTTTTCCTGTTTTTTTCCAGCCGTTGGTTTCCTCCCACAAAATATCAAAATGAACTTTCAGAGACTTCAAACATTCACACCAGTATTCCATCACTGTATTAAAGTTGTCCACATTAGATTTCCTAAAAGCAGCAGCATTGTTATGTTTTGATGACTTGAAATTGGGTGGAGTGAACCAATTCCTCTGGCAGGGAAAACAGTCCCTGGGGACACATTTGCTTTAAACAGACAATTATCAATTCTGTGATTTATGAATGGTGACGACTTTGAACATTAGAAATTGGCTGTTTCAACCAAAAATTCATATTAGAAAATGTGGGGTTTTTGATAATATGGTGTGAAATCTTTGGTGCATGATTTTCAAAATGGTTTGCTGACAGGTAAAATGTGGCTAAATTGTAGTAAATGGGTAAAACTTTTGAAATCAATGGTGTGGCCCTTTCAGATAATTAAGACCATGTTAGTTTTGTTATGTTGCTTATTTGAAATTGAAAAAAGGTTACAAAAATGCCAAAATTCACAATCAGCCAGAAATCAAAGGGAAAGAGTGCAGAGTCAGGATCAATCACTGATCTGAAAGGCAAAAATGGATCTTAGATCAGAGGCCTTTCACTTGATGAATGAGGCCTTTTATCATTCAACCAGTGAAACACCTGAGGATTACTCTCCACCAATGATGCTGGTAGACTGTGAGGAGATAAGCCACAAGTTATGTTTTTGCTTCTACATGATGTATTTCTAACTGCTCAAATGCTCATCAGTTCAAATAAATCTGAATCTAAAGCTTGTTCTCATGCCACCCATACAGAAATGTAATATATGTTCATATTAAACGTCCATATATGAAATGTATTCAAATTTGGTACATTTTCATATGTGTACATAAATGTCTATATTCTTTTTTGTGTCCACCACTATCATATTATTGACCAGGCATAGCTGCACATAAGCACAGTGTGTTGTGGGAGCATATGTGTTCATATATTAGATAGATTAGGTTTTTTTATGGGTTATGTTCATTCATAATTTAAGGTGTCCTCATATTGTCATACTATCAAACTGCAAGTAACATTTGGAATGGCTTAGGTCTTTTTTGATACAAATTTGCATGTTGAGATGATATGACGTATTTGATATTTTTGGAAAGCTTCGAATGACTGCTTTCATTTCAAATCAACCAGTGTAACGCTGAGACCAGGCTCTGTGTGCAGGGATAGTGTTTATAGAAATCAGTGGGGAATCACTGTGCATTATTCCAAACCGCTCCTTTTCCCCCCTCTGTGCATTCCAGAAATACATCCTTGGGCCCAAAGGACCCCTTGCTAAGTGACTTTTTTCCTGTTGACCACAAAGCTATCAATATGTCTGCCTCTTGACACGGCCCTATCTCTCTCTGGATGCAGAGGCTGGACTCTGAATGCTGACTACTGCTCACTGCACAACTCTCCTGGACCTGCTCCAGGACACTCTATTGTAATACTGTTATTTTTAGACAAGCCGACGCAAATAAATATTTATAGCTGTTTGCAGGTCAGGGGTCTCGATGAACCACAGGGTGGACGGCACTGAATAAACGACGTAAGCATGAAGAGGGGCTTAATAAAGCAGGATGGAAATAAAGTGGGAAGGTGGGAGGAGGAGCCAGGGGGTTGAACTATGATCTCTCTGGGCCTGGCCTTTAAGCTGATCATACTATAACGCATACACTCAAAAAATGCTGGGTTGTGTCTTTAAACCATTTGCTGAGTTAAACCTCTGTGGTAGTGTTTGTGGGTTGTTTCCTCTATATTAGGTTATTTCACTCAACCAGAGTTGAAAATAAAATCTGTACAGGCTTTATTATCCATAACAACGCTGGTGACAGTAGACTGTTATGCTGCTATGTATATCTATATCTATATCGATATAGATAGATAGAAATAAATAGAAAAGAACTTTGAAGAATCTACAGTGCAGGAAAATCTTCATGAGGTAAACGGGGCCTTCACTGAACTTCACTCTCTAAGTTTGCATTTCTCAAAGCAGTGAATGTTTCTCCACAAATATTATTTTATTCCTTAGCACCAACTTAAATCATTTCTCCTCTTCGTGTTTCTGACAGGTTGGAACAAGCATGGTTGAGCTGGAGTAGCGAAGGGAGAGAAGACCTTCCCCCTTGTGTATTGTGGCTGGGAGAACACACCACTGCTCCCAGGCAATTGCCATGATATACTTCTGAAGAAATTTGTCAAATATTGTTATTGTTAATTGTTAACGTTCAAAATAAAGTGCTTTTGACATCTAATGTGCAGTGTATTCTCTATGGAAAACATGATGGAAAGTAAGCAGAAGGATTACAGGCAATGTAGCTAAAAAGGAGTGGAAGTAACTAATTACTTGTGTTACTGTAAATTGAGAAACATTTTTGTGTACTTTTTTAAAGTTTGTAATAAGTACAGTTTTAATGAATTAGTGTACTTGACCTGGAGTACAAATTTTGTCAGCTCTCCATAAGCAACTGGTGCACTTTTTTGTAATTGCCATGTTTCTAATGAAAAGAATCTAGTTTGATCTTTGTAGTCTTGTCCCTTTAGAATTGTATGGAAAAGATCACATCTGTTTCTACGGCGTAACTCAGAAACTCTTACTCCGAATAGATTTCAAGAGAGCTACTTTTTAATTTTACTAAACCAGATTTTAATGGTAGCATTTCCACTCCTTCTTCAGTAAAGTATCAGCAAAGTAACAATACTTGTACTTGATGAGCAATTCCTAGTACCCTTTCCTCCACTGAATGCTGAGCCCATGTCTTTCAATACTAGTACTGGTTATGATTCAAAATAGCTTAAGTAGTTGGCTTCCTGCAGCCTTGTGGAGTCAATCTACCTTATTTATCTCCAATATGGCTTTCGATTTTTAACCGTTTCCCTTAACACAGCGTTCTCATTTTCCCTGACATCTGGAAGCACATGATAATAGTGTCAGTATTAGTTGCTTCTGCATTAAACTTTGGTCTGAGTAGAGATGCATGCCACTGGAAATTACTTCACTTGTCACTTCACTCGACTTCCTATTAAATTTACATGAATTTGGAAAGAGGCCCTTTTATGCAAAGAAACTGGAATGACCGAGACAAAGCTTTGGCTTGGGTGATGGAGGAGTAGCACAAGAAGAAGGGAAAATTAAGGGTTCAAGGAAATGAAGAAATGCTGAAGAGGCCAAAATGGTGATTGAATGGTAACATTTTCCTGTGGTCTCCTCCTTACCAGAATTTGGACAGAATTTGGGGGAATATTGTGTTTCTGTCTTTGTTCGTCTAGCATAACTTTCAGTCTAAATATAGGTTATGTAAGAAAGGTTCAGGCCATAAGTGCACGCACATGCACTTGCGCGCGCACACACACACACACACACACACACACACACACACACACACACACACACACACACACACACACACACACAAAATATGTGAATCACAAGAAGGAACACCGTGTTCTTTTAGATTATGACAATGTTACTGTTTGTGAAATTCCATTAAACTTGTCAGCTGTCAGCAGCCCTCTACCATTCAAAATATATTCAAACGTGTTTACTGTGATCCTACTGTTTTCGTTTACAAGCTATTCAAAAGCCATATGCCTCAGGTTTAATTGAAGTTAGACTGTCAGTGAATGTTACATCGCTGAAAAACAATGTGCAAAGAAATTATACTAAGAACATGATAGTGAGCTCACAATAAATATGTTCATTTAAGCTATTTGAAACACAGGTCTGTCTCTGTGTAATAGAGTATAGTGCAGAGTGGTTCTTAAAGCAGATGCAATGTAAATGTGTAAGATGGAGACCGTAAAAAATGAAGCAAATGATAAACAGAAGACTCTCTTACAGCATACCTACAGTTGAAAATCCTGCAAAAAAAAAAAGTGCAAAAATCAAGTCTTTTCTGATTTCTTTTTTATTCATCATACAAAAGATTGCAGTCAGTTGTGTGCAGGCAGTCAGACAATACAGAGAATACAAAGAAGTCGATTTTTAATTTCTGAAAGTGATGGTGTACACCTCCGTCTCTGGAGCCACATGTATCCCTAATGGCTTCAGATCAAATTCCCCCCAGAACATTTTCTCCTGCTCCTCTCTTAACTTTCCAAAGAAAAAAAAAACGAATGTTGTGGACTGAACAGCTCTCCCTCTGGCTCTCTCTCTCTCTCTTTTTTTTTTTTTTTTAGAAAAACAGCAATATGTAGCGATGATATAAAAGGTTCTGCTTTTGTAAAAGAATTAATAATCTTTTCAACATCTTTGGCTCAGTGGTCCAAAACAGCGGCACACTTTGACCTTCCTCCCGACCAGCTGAGAGACCGAGGCCACACAAATAACCTCAGCTACTCAAACACTTGTCATCATCCCTCATCAGCATTTTGATTGTTGAGGAGGACGGATCAGAGCCGACGTTCTCACATACATCCAGCGGCCTCTGATGTGACAGCAAGGCTTTATGGGATAGCACCTCGTGGGCCCGCCTGCTCCACCTTGAGCCCTCCGCCCCCTTCCACCACCACCATCATCTCGCCCCAGGCTCTCTGGTCTGACCTCGTCATTCCGGGGCCTCTGGCCTCGCCTCTGACGGCTGAGTTATTACCATAATTACCCAGGAGGCATTGCAGGGAGCGGCCACATGGCAGAGGCCGCCCATGTTTAACAGAATATTTGGGTGTTTTATCGGCCTTAACTCAGCCCCGGGGGCAGGCGAGAGGGGGCCGCAATGATAAGAAAACCACTCATGTGGGAAATGAAGAGGACCATATCCCAGACAGAACCAAGAAGGAGATGAAATATACTGTTAATGCAGCTGTGGCCAGTGCACATATGTCATATATTCTCCAAGACAAGGTGTAAATATGCTCATATATTCAGCTGGTGTCGAACAGGAGGAATTGGCTGTGGATGACTACTATCAGAAAATACACCTGGTCAACTTAATATAATGACAAAAAGACTTACAGTAGATTGTTTGTGTCAACATGTAATGAATCATGTTCCCAGGTGCAATGTCTTCACATTAAGCAAGCTCTTTAATTGTTTGTCTTTATTTTTTATCTTGAACCTTTGAAATGGAGTTCAACCGATACAGGCTTTTTAAGGCTTACACAGATTCTGATATATATATTTTTTTAAACTGAAGCTGGTGCTTGCTAAAGTGACTTTCACTGATGGAAGTTTGAATAAATAAAAGGGACAAAGAGAATACTGAAAATGCAAAATAAAAATATTGTGAAAGATACTGTCAAACAATATCAAAAACCTTGTAAAAAAAAAAAAAAAAAAGAAACAGAGAATAACCTCTTTCTATTGGAGAGGGAAGTCGATATTCAGTTGACACTGGCCCGAAATATTAGTAATGGTAAACCAATAAGTTGGTCTAACACAACCTTGAAACTGACTAGTCTCTTTCCTATGCAAGACTTTTAATTTTTGTTGCTGCTTGTGATTGTTATGTTTAACCTCTGTTGGTCTGCATGGTAATGCCTGACCTCTCTGTGATGTCTGCCCATTCTATTTGCAAATGTTTTCATGGATCCAGGTCTCTATTTCAAATTCAAGTTCAAAAAAAGAAAAAAGAGATCTTGATCTCAGTGTTTAAATAAAGGAACCTAGTTTTGGAGGGCAGGTGGCATTTTTAGTCTTCAAAACCAACATATTTTTCAATTAAAAAGAGAGCTCTTGATAATCTGTCTACACTGCCATGTCCAACAAGCCAGGAGGCCATGCATATTCATACAGTTAGAGTGAAAAGTACAGCCCATCCTGCCATACACAGGGCACAGGGGCTATGGGCCTTGGGCCAACAAGGCCTTAATACACACACACATATGCATGCACACAGAGAGAGAGAGAGAGAGAGAGAGAGAGAGAGAGAGAGAGAGAGAGAGAGAGAGAGGTGGGGTAGTCAGAGTGTGTGGGGAAGGGACCTTCACGATTGCCACTTGTATTTACATTTAAAAGCTCAGTCAGACCTGCATTGGGAAACATACGAGCACACACACATGCACACACACACCCACACACCCGCTCAGAAAGGTCAACACATTTGCATTCCAATACGTACAGTATACAGACTTCCCTGGTCCTATATACCTCACCCATCAAACATGTCCAAGATGGCACTTAGCCGTGTGTGCCCGTGTCTTATTATGCAGACCCATCTGTGTGAGTTCAAAGGTCGTGGCCGGGCCTGGCAGGGGCTACAGGTGAGCAGATGAGAACAGTAGGGGCTCGGTTTAATTTAGCTAAGCGCTACAGGATGCGGTGCGCCCCTGTACCTGGGAAGGACAAGTTGAACTTTTCACACTGTGCCTCAGACTCATCATTTCAATGGGGCGAAAGTGGAGGAAAAATGAGTAATCGAGTCAAGGAAAAAAAATGCTTTTGACATGGAATCTGTGTTTCTTTTGCGGTTGAGATGACTTTTATTTGGTGTATGACAGTCATTCAAACAGAGAAGGCCTGGCACATAAACACACAGGCGCACATATCTACATGCACACAAACCTCACTCACTCACTTTTTGCAGCTACCTCTCTCTCTCTCTCTCTCTCTCTCTCTCTCACACACACACTTCCACGCATACAATACACACAGACATAGTGGAAGGAGATGACTGTGTCAGTGGTCTAAGCAGTGCCTGTGTGTGTGTGTGTGTGTGTGTCTGTGTGTGTGTAATGGTGTGAGGGTGTGAGGGAGAAAATCCCTACTCTGGCATGGACCAGCTTCCTGTCTAGACTCTGCATGAGAAGGCCAGCACTAACCTGGCCAGCAGTGTGTGTATATGTGTGTATGTGTGTGCATGGGTGTGTGTCTTTTGGTGTATGCATGGTTGCACATTACCATTGTGTTTGTGTGCATGCTACTAATATATGTGTGAGAGTAAAGCCATGCGTGTGTGCTTTAGTGACTCTATGTGTGTGTGTGCGTGTGTGTATGTGTGTGTGTGTGTGTGTGTACGTGAGAGTGTGTGTACATACTTTCATACCACCATTGTGTTTGTTCAAACTAGAAGAAAGCCTGTGACCTTAGGCCATCCAAGCCCATTGTCCAATGTCTGTTTTTAATTGGACAGTTTCCAATAAAGCTCTTTTTTGTTTTCTTCTCCATTTTGACACTTTCTCTGCCATGCCTGCCAATACTGCTGCGATTCCATAAGCCAATTCCCTCATTATCCCACTTCCAGCACTTACGGGAATACAGACTGGTGGGATGGAAGGGGGGGTTGTTAAGGTTTAGGAACTGGAAAATGGCCTGATGTGGTTTCGCTGCAATCCCATACAAAGTGCAAGGATGAGCTAGAAAAGACTGGCAGAATAAGGTGGCTTGTTTTCCTTCCTTGTTCTCTTTTCTTCCAAAAAACAGTGTTCAGCAAGAGTAAAATGTGGCCTTAATAATGAAACTTGTGTATTTTATTTAGGTTGGCATAGAATATACTGATTTAAAATCAACAGTGAAATGGAATTTAAGTTTGGGATAGAGCATCGCCCAGGGCATGGTAACATGATTAAGACATAAAATCAGCAACATCGTAACCAGTGTTGCTGACAATCTCTTAACATAATTTATTCACGCAAAAACCTGCAATTAATAATCCTAGCGAACATCACTGAGCGCAGCACTTTTTTGCTGCCTCACTCAAAAAACGCACGGTGTGTTTAGTCCGAGCTTTGACAGTATTTGTGTAGTGTGAATCAACATCATGGACATCGCTATTTCATATTCATGCAGGGGCCCAATGACACCTTGTCCTCTGCTTTCCAAAAGGCCTTAACTCAGCAGATCCCCACCCCTTTGGACCCAGATGTAAAGTGAACAGCCTTCACCCCCGTGACATCAGACTGCCACAATATGCCATCTTATGGGACCAAGCCGTCACGGAGGCCTGCCAAAGACCACAGCCAAAAAGCCAAGAAGAACAAGTGG